>JZKD02S1915109.1:919248-931262 GCA_000966675.3 Picea glauca
AGCTTGAGGCAAGGCTAAAGGGTTGGGACAGAACTGGCTTGGCAATTTGGCAGAGTTTCTTTGCTATCTTTTTCCCCCTTTGAATAGTACCCCTACCCCTCCTTTTATAGGCTAGGAAGAGCTAGGGTTTTTGGCGAACTCTCAGCCATGCATGGATCGGAGTTCTAGTTAACTGACAAAAAGCCTTGTGTCCCGGCGGAAACTTTCCTGATTTTTTGCTTTGTTAGGTACCCGCGGGCTGTTTTGGGTTAGCCCGCGGATGCCCGCGTGCAGTATGAGGACAGCAAGCGGATGCCCGCGCCCAGTGAGAAGTTAGGGCGCGGGTTGCTTGTTTTAAGTGGTTTTTTGAGGAATTGCTCAGCATGGCTTTGGCTAGGAAGAGGCATGAGTAGGCCTGATGCCAGGTAAGCAGGGATAGTGCAATTTAGGGTTATAAAAATGGTGTGGGGGGGGGTCCAGAATGTTGGTTAAACATCACACTCAGATCTATGGTCCAGCGGTAGGCACATTGATGGAAAACTAATGGTATTTTTCATACCCCTCCAACTGGTCTGGTTTTAACGATGGGGGGGGGTCTGGAATGGAGTGGTTTTCTGGAGGGCCCTTTTTTCTCTATGTGGTAGGAATCCATTAGTCCAGACTCCCAACACATACCGCTCATCATTTTCTGACATACCACCCGTTGAACCATGACATCATTTTCCACTTTTTTCCCTAAAGATCACATCTCATAACTTCGTCAGTCCACTCCCCCCTGTTCACATGTTACAAGTCCCTTCATTATGGTAAATTCCCAATCAACACCCTCCACATCACCCTATCGTACTTGTCATTCATTGCTACCTGCCATCTCACGCTCTAAAGGACCCGTTGGCCATTTATTACTGGCTAACTTATCTGTTAGCCTACTGATTTGACTCCTGTGCCCAATGGGTATCCTCTTGCTCAAAACTACCCTTTTTCCTTCATTCTCCCACTGTTTACTTTGTCCATTGCACCAGAGAATTTTTCCCTATCTCCTCTCTGTTTCAGTCAACTGTCCAAAACCACAGTCATCCCCAATAATGTTTTGTTTGACTTGCAAGTATTTTCACAGTGATGGCGCCAAAATCAAAGAAAGCAGAAGTCGAGGAAAATCCTTTCCCCCCACCTCCTGTTGATCTCGACATGATCCATTTGGCTAAAAAAGATCATTTAATCGCAGACACGAGGTGCAAATTCAACTTCACGGATTTGTAGTCATGGCTCAAAGAGACTTTGTTAGATTAGAGCGATAAAATTGGGCTCTGGGAGTCCAACCTTCCTCTGTATCTTTTCCCCCAGGTTCACCATTTCCCTGAATTTTCCCTCAAATGCCAGGCTCATTACCTCGCCAACCAGCGAGCCATAGTATCTTCATCATGAGGAACTTTGTTCTTCATTACACCAGAAGCCATTGATCAGATGATGCAGATACCCAGAGTTGAATCCACGTCCCCATTCAATCTTGAAGTCATCATGGAGCTGTACCAGAAACTATCATTCCCTCAGAGAGCCCAAATTTTTGATCTTTTCCTCCCTTAGGTCGCCCAGATCCCCAAGACAAATCCCCCGTACTCTTCCTCCTTGTTCTCAGAGAAGGGAAACAAAATCATTTCGTTGCTTTGTGCTCTTCTTGGTTATTTTTCCGACAAATGGGTGGATGAACCCATATTGGGTTTTTTGTCCATCTTCTCCACAGAAGAAACACCCACCACTCAGTTCAACTACAACACTTTCCTGGCAGACAGTATTCATGAGCAATTCTCAAATTTTGCATCAAAAGGCATGTTCTGGTATTCCTCAATACTGGACTACATGTTCACTTTCTTTCAAGAAGACAGGTTCTCCTTTTCAATGCAGAAAATGGACAAGGACGAGAGACCGCAGGAGGTAACAACTTGGACTTCACTACTTAGACAAATTCAAAAAAATTCAGTTTCAAACAGTTTATCGAGTAGTTCTACCATCTAGTGGTGAGCATGCTTAGCGGCAGGCCTGAACCAAGAATAAATGAGGTGATTCAGAGGATTTTACGCCTCTCAGACCTTGCAAAAATTGGAGACTGGTATCTTTACCAAAACCACATCGATATCATAGTATATGGATGCGAGTTAGCTCCATACAAACTACCCAAGTATCTTCCCATGAGGATATTTTCTCTGGAGTACATAAGGCAAATGATTAACTCCGATGACATACATTTTGTGTCTCTGCTCAAAAATAAAAATCAGATGCTGACCAACAGTACTTATGCTCAGTTTTGGAAACAGACATCAACGACACAACACAGATTGTTGTTTTCATTTGATACAGAGAAGGGTAGAATGCACATGGCTTTTCTACAGGCACAAGTGTTGGACCTAAAAGACATCATTGATTACAAAAGAGAAACATTTGAGTTTCATAATAGAGATGTGCATCCCGCTGATCAGATGGATCTGCACAGGCAAACTAGAGAAATGGGTTTCTCCACATTGGCAAATGCTTCTACTGTGGTTGCTAAATTATAGGCATCTCTGAGCAATGTTCAGACACAATTGAAATTAGAAAAGATATGATCCTTTTCAAAAGACAAATATAATTTAGACGTTGGAAGAATTGGTCCTCAAGATTGGGTATGACCCCTCGAATGTGAAAGCAGTTGAGGAGATGTTAAAAAAGAAAAATGTCGATATAGAATCTCTGAGGAAACAATTGAAACCACCACCATTCGAAGATGCATAGGCAAAGGAGATAACTGAGACAGAAGGGAAAAAGGATGAGATGTTCAGGTTGATTATGGAGCAGAATGCACAGTTAAAAGAAATGGAAGAAGAACTGGAAAGGTTAGTGAAAGAGAAGGAACAATCAAATCCCATGGAAGTCATTCCATTGAGTGCAGTTCCACTCACAGGAGTAAGCACAACATCTGCAACAGAAATTCCCTCAGCAACTCCACTGACATCTTTGGACAAGACAATAGAACTGACAAAATCCATGGAAGAGATGAATTTACAAGAGACAAAGATTAGCAGACTTAAAAATGAGGTTGAGAACCTTCGGGAACTCAAATATTCTTACCAAACCAGCTACTCCAAGGAGAAAAAAACATTAGACAAGCTCAAATAGGAATTGTAACACCTTCAAAAGCAAACAGTGGCAGGCAAAACACTTGTTGAGGTCAAGGAAAGTGTCTGGATGGATATCACCAAGTCCGTAAATGAAATTTTCCCTATGGTACAAATCATGTTCGAGAAAAATGAACTAGTGCAAAGAAGCAAGGAGGCTATTGAGAAAATAAGAGTATAACTGGGAGAGATGCCCACAGAAGCCACTGAGATCATTAAATTCCTAAATTCAAAAACCAGAGAAGAGTTAGAGGATTTGAAAATTGAAGATATGAAATAAACTATCCTCGAGGTCAAGAGGGTCCTGACCAAAAGAGGACTGATGCTACAACTGGAGGAAAAAGTCCAGACTATGGACATAGGAGTACAAAGAGTATTTAGTAAAATTGAAGCTCTGTAGAACAAAGGCCTCCCTGGCTTAAGGGTCATAAATGACAAGTTGATGACACTGTCTGATTATAAAAAGAAATTAGCCACCGTGGCTAAAGATAGTTCGAAATTCTCAGGAATACAGGGCAGTATCACAGTCAAGGCGTTCTTAGAAGCTTTACAGTCAGACGTCAGCATACAACACAAGATCCGGTACATTTTCATCATCAAGCCAACTTTTTCCAAGTATACAGAGATGGATGAAATATACCGAAGACTAATCAAAGCATTCATTCTCAGTCACCTTCGATGGGAAGAGATATGAAATTTGATTGAGTAAGAGCTGAGGTGTCCAAGCCCAGTCAGTAATCCAATCAGGCGAAGTCTTGCAGAGTACTCACTAACGTTTTACCCCAGAAATCAGCATGAAGATTTCAGCACATCATCAAACAGTTCCTGAGTTTTTGTATCTTGTTGAATTAGTTAGCCAAATTTAGAATTGCCACGTCCTGATCTTTAATGACAGGATCATATGTAATTTTTTATTATAAATACTTCAAACTTTGAAGTACCGAGGGTTGATCTTTATGCCCTCTAAGCCAAAAAGACTGTAATTTTTATCAAGAGATTTTCCAATAATACAAAGGGACGTTTCACAAGATTATTGCGTGTTATTCATTGGTGATATTATTCTTTTCTATGTTAAATGTTTTTGTCCCTTAGTTTTCATATTGTTTTCTAATCTAATCTTTTAAAAGTAGCGCATGTTGCAGGATTTATCTTTGTATACCCTGTTCCCGGCTTTGAAAGATCTAAATGTTTATCTTTCTAATATTACAGTGAATAAATTCTTAAATGCTTCTTTACTTTAATTGATATTCTCATCTTTTTTGCTATTCATCACTTTACTGCTAAAGAATCCAATGAATGCATTATCTTTCCCTGTGAAAAAAATCTTTTATTTTCTGTTTAGACCTCTATCCTTATAATATAGACCTCATAGCCCAATGGAGGTGTAAAACCCTTTTCATCCAAATTAATAAAAACAAAAACAAACCATTCAATCTTATTTTATTTAACTAGCCTAATATCTCAAAGTTAAAACATAGCTAAATCATACAGAGAGATCCCTCTCTGAAGCTGGTAGGGATAGATTCTAGTTTCTAAGTGGTTGGCTAAAGTTACTTCTTGTAAATTTATTCTACTCTGACAACCTCTGGGAATTTATAGAGCGTTAACATAGTGGCGACCATACTGGGGAACTGAACAAACACTCAACCCCACAATTTGTTTTTCCCTAGAAGAAAACTTTTTTTCTGAACAAATTATATATCTGAGAAATAAATAATGTTCAGAGGTTGTTAAATGATTGTACATAGTAATTTCGGATTCATAAAAATAAAAATATATAAAAAAAATAAAAAAATATGGCTCCTAAAAGAGCTTATACTCAATCCCACCCGGACTAGGAACCTACGATAGCAACTGATAATCCAGAATAGTTACTCAAAAAGAAGACCATTACAGAAGGTTCAGGGAGTCATAGTCCCCTTCACAGGTCCCCTTCTCTTCCAGAGGAACTTGTTGCCTTTCAAGATCTTAACTTTGACACCATTTTTGAACAAAGCCTGTTTAGAACGAAATTTGATAGATTTTTGACTGAAACCATTTTAGATACAAATATCCTACAACCTTGGACCCCTGAAATACTATCTCCTACTGTAAAACCTAAAACTACTCACTCTGTGCCAGCTAGTCCCTCATCCTCCTCATTTTCTGCCACCGCCCCACCTATCATTTAGGTTGTTGTCCCACCCCCTCCACCTATCATGGTAGCTAGATATGCTCCCTTGGTTTTGGATGCACCTTTACACAACATGCCCCAGGACTATCAAATGAGACTCCCACAGTTCAATGGCACAGGGCCCTTGAACGCATAGCAACACATTGATAAAATGAATGACTATTTTGACTTGCAGGAAGTGGATGAAGCTGATGTTCAAATGAGACTTTTTTCATAGAGTCTAACTGGAGATGTTAATAAATGGTACAAAGGATTATGTGTTGCTTCAGTGGTCTACCTTACAATGTTTCAAAGAATTTTTCTGGACAGATGGGAGGTAAAGACAAATCCTCTCCAGATCTTGTCAGAATACGAAAACATCAGAAGAAATCAAGGAGAGACAGTACAAGACTACTACACCCCCTTCAACAATCTGTACAATGTGATTCCAGCTGATATTAAACCCCCACAAGGTTTGGCACTGATAAAATTCCCTGACGGTTTCAATGCTGATATGTCATATCAATTAAGGGAAAGAAACTTCACCACCCTGGATGACATGCAGGAAAGCGCAATAAGTGTAGAGGCCAACCTGTTGGCTAAAAGGGCACTACAGAGGATGAAAAGGAGAGTCATGATTAAAGAGGAACCTTCCACATCTTCTTCTGATGCAAAACTAGATTCCTTAGCTAGAGGAATGGAGAGGATGATGGAAAGACTTACTGTAGTTGAAATAAATCCTCCTAGAGAAAACCCACCTGCTCCACAAATTCATAATCCTAACTTCAGAATAAATCCTCCTCAAATCAAGCAGAGAGATCCTAGGGATCAAAGAGAACAAAGAGGTCCTGATCAATAGATCAAACCACACCTACAGGAAAATTATGCCAATGAAGGTGAAGAGGTAATTGAAGAATTAGAAGACACACACATAAACCTCATGGGCATTCACGATAACAAATCCATTTTCCTTACTCAAGAAGAGCAATAAATTTTCCTTCTTTCTCAAACAGATTTGAGTGAGGAATTCAAAGAGAACAAACAACATGAATTTGAAAATGCCATTATGAAGGTACACAGGCAGTACAATCTGCGAAGTAAAAATATAGATGAAAATTACCCAAAAAAGGTAACCGAAATGAAGAAAACAGTCGAAACCAAGAAAGCTCCTGAGCTTTCTACCAAGAAGATCCCCCAGAAAGGTAATGCTGAAATTCCAACAAAAAGAAACCCTACCATTTTACAAAGATCAATGTATACTGAGGTTTCATCAACCAGCCGACCAAATACTTCTGCCCAAAAAACTATGGTGGACAGGTCAGAATTGCTGAGCCAAAGCAGAGCACCTACTCGTTTCATCCTCGAAGGGGAATTAGCCAAAGTGGAAATTCCCATTCCACTTTCCAAGTTTATGAGTAAGAACTCTTACCGATCGTAGGTGATCAAAGCACTGAGCATTGAGCCAGATATAGGCATGAAGGCCTTAACCATTGAATCGGTGAATCATTCGGACATGGTAAATCTTACCGATGATCAACCTAAACTCCTGTTTGGCCCTGAAGTTGATGGTCAAACTGACACTGGCGCTGTCGTCCCTTTTTACATCAGCCTTAATATACACGACCTGATTCTGCACAATGCTATGTTAGATTCGGTCGCTTCCCATAACCTGATGCCTAAAGCAATGATGGAAAAACTAAGACTCGAGGTCACCAGACCTTACAAGTATTTACACTCTTTTGATTCCAGAAAAGTCAGATATATCAGGTTGATCAAGGAGTTATGTATCACCCTAGTTCAGATTCCAACAAAAGGCATGGTTATGGATGTTGTGGTCGTGGACATTCCCCCAAAATATGGTATGTTGTTTTCCAGGTCTTGGGGGGGCAAGTTGAAAGGCACGTTGCAGTTGGATATGTCATATGCCACCATCCCAATATTCGGACAACGGAGAAGACTCTACAGAGAGACGTTGATGAAATATAGGGTCAGCAGCCAGGAAAATCCCCATAAGTATCCTCTGTACTCTTCTCACTCTGATCTAGATTCTTTCATCCTATATAACGATGGAGATATGGGAGAACAAATCACTCAGCTGGAAGAAGATACATTTGATCCGAACGAAGGCCAAGAAATCACTGAGGAAAAATGGAAGAAACTCGTAATAAGTGAAGAATTGCCAACAGATTTCTGGAGAATGGACTTCGATGGAGCTATAAGCAAAGAAGGAGCTAGAGTAGGAGCTTGGTTGCACAATCACAAATCCATGTATTCAGAAAACCATTCTTACAAACTGAATTTTCAATGCGCAAACAACATAGTCAAGTACAAAGCTTTGATGCTCGGCCTGAAACTACTAAACAAGGTTGGTGCAAAACAAATCATGGTAAGAGGTGATTCTGAATTAGTTATCAAACAAATTAAAGGTGAGCATGCAGTAAAACATCTCAGGCTCAGAGCTTATAGAAACGTCGTTTTGGATGCCCTTCAATGTTTCACTGAGGTTGATTTGTAGGTGATGCCCAGGGGACAAAACATTTTAGCAGATGGGTTAGCTACGTCAAAAACTATGTGCAAGATACCTTTTCATTCCACTCGCCCATACATGGTAGAGGTGAAGTGAAAACCCATTGTCCTGGACAACATCAGATACTAGCAAGTATTTGGGAACGATGATCAAATTGAGGATTTTCTACAATGTAAAAATGATTTTGAGTGTAAAAACATAGACTTAGAAAATGATGATGAAAATGTGAATAAATCTATTTTTGGAAATGATAGTGTAAATAAAATAGATTCAGGAGAGTTAGGTGAAGATGAGATAGAATCTGATGTTTTTCATTTAAAGAGTAATGTTTTACCTAGGGGTTTAGTTCCGTTAGAAGACTTATTTGATTTTAATGATATAGCTAAAAAACCTAAAATTGAAGCCAGTGGGAAAGAGGTTGAAGACTATAACATAGGGACAGAAGAGAAACCCAAGATGGTAAAAATTTCCAAATCTTTACCCCCTGAGCAAAAACTCAAATACATTGAACTTTTCAAGGAATATGTGGACGTGTGAATATGATGACACAAGCATCATTCAACATAGGATCCCTATAAAAGAAGATCAAAAACCTTTCAGAAAAAAACTTAGGAGAATCAATCCCAAGTTACTTCCCCTGATAGAAAATGAAATCAAAAAGATGTATGATGCTAAAATCATAGTTCCTTTATGATTTTCCAAATGGGTCTCAAATCTAGTCCCAACCCGAAATAAAACTAGGGAAATTAGGCTTTGCATTGATTTCTGAAACCTGAACAAGGTTTCCCTAAAGCACAACTACCCACTACCAAAAATGGACCATATATTACAAAAGGTAGTTGGATCCATCCGAATCTCCTTACTGGATGGTTTCTCAGGCTATAACTAGGTTCTTTTTCACCCATATGATAAAGAGAAAACAACTTTCACAACACCTTGGGGTACCTTCATGTACATGAAGATGCCTTTCAGTTTGATGAACACTGAAGACACTTTCCAAAGAGTGATGGGCATCGCTTTTGTGGAAGAACTTGGCATATTTATTTTCATTTATCTGGACGACGTAACTATTTATTCCCAGTTCGATGAAGAGCACTTGTGACATCTCTGACGAGTGTTTGAGATATGTAGGAAATTTGGGATTTCTCTAAATCCTAAGAAAATCCTTTTTCGATTAGAGGAAGGTAAATTGTTGGGGCACATAATCTCTAAGGATGGAATTAAGATAGATCCTAGAATAATAGAAGCCATTCAGAAACTAGAACACCCAAGGAATATCAAAGAGTTACAATCTTTCATTGGAAAAATAAACTTTCTTAGAAGATTCATACCTAACCCGGCTGATCTTCTCAGGAACATCACCAACATGTTAAAAAAGGACACAAAAATAAAATGGGACTCTATTTGATCAAGTTAAACATGCACTCACACAGGCTCCAGTATTGATCGGTCCTGACTTCACCAAGGATTTTTACCTTTTTTCTTTCGCTTATGAACATACCATTGTAGCAGTATTACTACATAAAAACAGTGAAGGGTATGAACAACCCATAGACTTTTTAAGTAAATCTTTAAGAGATGCTTCTTTGAATTATAAAATAATGGACAAACAAGCTTTTGCCCTAGTAAAAGCCATAAAGGATTTTAGAGTATATATTCTCCATTCCCACACCATCACACACATTTCGAACGCAGTAGTGAAGGATATTTTAACCTAGGAAAATCCAGATGGTAGAAGAGGAAAATGGATTCCTATAATTCTGGAGTATGACATAGAGATTAAGCCTACTAAACTGATTAAAGTTGAAGGTCTAGCAAAGTTAATGGAGAAATCCAATTTCCATGCTCTTGATATTAATTTCTTAGCTACAGCAGATGAACAGGGAGAGCAGGTGACTCCAAGCATGAAAGAGGTATTTCTAAACTCTACATGGTATGCACACCTGATATTTGTTTTTCATAACTTACAATCTCCCCCTCGTCTGACCAAAACTAAAGATAGGTTTTTGAAATTGAAAGCACCAAAATTTTGCATTCTAGAAGGCAATCTTTATTGGAAGGATCCTGGAGGTATTTTGTTGAATTGTCTGTTAAAGGATGAAGCTAACAAAGTATTGCAAGATTTTCATGCAGGATATTGTAGTGGTCACCTGAGCTGGAAGACCACAGCTAATAAAATTCTCAGTGATGGGTTCTATTGGCCTACACTATTTGTTGACATGCATTAGAAGGTGACTTCATGTCATAAATTTTAGGTGTTCGAAGGCAAAAGGAATATCCTTCCTTTTCCCCTGAAACCAATCTTTGTTGAAGCTCCTTTCTAGCAATGGGGATTAGACGTTATTGGAGAAATACATCCTCCCTCTTCGGGCCAGCACAAGTGGATTCTTACTGCTACGGACTATTTCAAAAAATGGATCAAATATATACCAAGCAGACAAGCTACTGATTCTATCATTATTAAATTTTTAGAAAATAATATCTTGCCTCATTTTGGGTGTCCAAGAAAAGTTATAACTAACAATGCAGCTGCTTTCCGATCCAAGAAGCTCATAAATTTTTGCAACTAGTATCATATCGGTTTGGGACATTCCAAAACTTATTACCCTCAGGGAAATGGGCTGGCAGAGTCATACAATAAAACCCTAGTGATCATTATTAAGAAGACGTTGCAAGAAAACAAAAAGTCATGGCATAACAAGCTGGTCTTCACACTATGGACCGACAGACTAACCACCAAGAGATCAATTGGTATGTCTCCATATCAATTGGTCTATGGAACTGAAGCATTTTTTCCTACATCTTTAGGGGTTCCTTTCATAAAACTACGACAAGAGATGCAAGCTGAGCTGAACGACTCCCAAAGAAGGATAAACTAGATGATCTACTAGCAGCAGTCCAGAGAAGAAATATACAACAAAAATCAGGTTGTCCAGGAGAGCATAAAAAAGATCTTTTATAAAAGAACTAAAGAAGATGACTTTGAGCTTGGTGATGTCATTCTGAGATGGGATGCTTGAAATGAAGATAAGGGGAAGCATGGAAAATTTGACAGTCTATGGAAGGGACCTTACATAATTCACACATTCAGAGGAAATAATGCATTCCTACTCAATAACAACAATGGGACCAATCTTCCAGGTGGACCTGTGAATGGAAGAATGTTGAAGCACTATTCACCTCCTGAGTAGGGACCTTCAGTCACACCTTTCCATTGTACAAATCATTTCATTTTTCTTACAAGTTTTGAATGAATAACTTTGATCAGATGGTTGAAGCCCACAGAGAAGGCCCTAAGACACTGAACATTGTCATCAAATTTTCAAAAATAAAACAAATCATACAACAAAGGCAACTGTGGAGAAAGTTTTTCAAAACATCAAAAAACATGATTCTTGGCACTTCACAAGGACAGTACCATCCCCAGGTGGAGCTGTTGTTATAACCCTATAATTTATAGGATCAACTGGTGACTAAATTTTTTTATCCTTTTATTGTTTTGGTTTCCAAATGATTTTTCATTCTGCAAATAATTTGAGAAAAAAGAAAAAGAAAAGAAAGAAAAATAAAAGAAAGAAAAAGAATAAAAGAGGGCATAAAAGAAATTGGATAGAGCCCCATGCAATAACAATGACTTGTTTCATATAGTTTAAACATGGCCAAGTCCTTTTAAATTGATGTTGATAGGAGTAGTGAATAAGATTGGCTAAACTGTTTAATCTTAACCAAGCAAATTAGGTTAGCTAGCGAATAAATTTGACCAAACTGCCTAATCTTGGTCAAATAACCCCAGGATAGAGTAATTTCTTAGTCCAACAGTTTAATCTGGGCTAAATGTCATAGGTAATTAGGTTAGAGCATAGGGTAGTTAGCTTTATCTCAATAAAATAGGCATGATGATCGATGTTGAATCCTATCTTTGATGTTTTAAAGTTGAATGTCTAACCCCATGGTGATAAAAACAGGGAAAGATTGGACAAACCCACTAAAAGCGCTTATCCTAAGTTTTCAAAGAAAAAATGAGTTTGCGCTCACAGATTAAAGACAACGCATAGATGAACGACTGAGGTGATGGCTCTGAGATCTACGATTGATAAGTTTTTCTGGACCCCCTCGACCATTCTGCTTTTAATGGTGGGGGTGGGGTCCGAAATCATGTATAAAGAAGATGCGCATCTGAACTACTTAGGCATCGACACCTAGATCC
>JZKD02S1915109.1:939277-950497 GCA_000966675.3 Picea glauca
TCGTTATCATGCCAATATGTCTGAACATCCTTCGTGACACTAGTGACCAACTTGCGACACTTGCGAAAGTTGATGCGACACTTACGAAAATTGAGAGGGACAATGCGACACTTATCCAGCTGAGCAATTTTGCCATGTAACACTTCATTACACCATAAGCCATTGATCAGATGATGCAGATACCCAGAGCCAAATCTGCGTCCCCTTTCAATCTCGAAGTCATCACAAAGTTGTACCAAAAACTATCATTCCCTTAGAGAGCCCAGATTTTTGAGATTTTCCTCCCTTAGGCTGCCCAGCTCCCCAAGACAAATCCCCCGTACCCTTTCTCCTTGTTCTCAAAGAAGGGAAACCAAATCATTTCATCGCTCTATGCTCTGTTTGGTTATTTTTCTGACAAATGGATGGATGAACCCATATTGGGTTTTCTGTCCATATTCTCCATAGAAGAAAGACACCCCACTCAGTTTGACTACAACACCTTCCTGGTAGACAGTATTCACGAGAAGTTCTTAAATTTATCCTCAGAAGGCATGTTCCGGTATTCCTCAATACTGGCCTACATGTTCACTTTCTTTCAAGTGGACAGGTTCTCCTTTTCAATGCAAAAAATGGACAAGTATGGGAGACCGCATACGGTAACAACATGGACTTCACTACTCAGACAAAGTTCAACATAATTCTGTTTCAAATAATTTATCGAGCAGTTCTACCATCCAGTGGTGAGAATGCTCAGCGGAAGACCTGAACCAAGAATAAATGAGGATATTCATAGGATTTTACGCCTCTCAGACCTTGCAAAAACTGGAGACTGGTATCTTTACCAAAACCACACCAAGATCAGAGTATATGGATGCGAGTTAGCTCCATACAAACTACCCAAGTGTCTTCCCATGAGGATATTTTCCCTGGAGTACATAAGGAAAATGATTAACTCCGATGACATACATTTTGTATATTTGAAAAAGAAACAGCAACTCAGAATTAAAGGGCAAATAGGGTCTTTCATTTGCAATAGGCGAGGCACTGGGGAGGAAGCAGATAGACTGTTGAAATAAATGAATTTTTATGTTAGTTTCATATGGAACTATTATCCATGTGGGATAATTTCTAATATGAGGATTAAAAACAAAAATGTCCCATATGTTCATAAACCCAAGCCTGTGATAGAGAAGTTCGCGAATCAAACAGAATGAAAGCCGAACACTCTAGTTGAGATAGAATAGTAGGACCCTTCGATCATCATCTCACAGACTACTACACCACAGGTTCCCAAGGAGAAAAGACCAAGGAAGGATACTTCACCTTCCATCACCGAAGTCTCGGCTGAAGATTGCCAATTACACACCAAAAGGCCAAAAGACAGTCATACACCTAACATGGCTAGTGAAAAGGAAATCCAATCCACTACAACTATGAATGATGATCGGTCACTTCTCAGCACAAGAAACAAATAGATCATGTCTACAGTATAATCCAAGAACCCTATGGATACTCCACTAGTTGACCAGCCAAGCAAAGTAGGACCAAAGTTGAGTGTTTTTGAGAAGTATAATCTGATCAAAAACAAAAATCAGACGCTGACCAACAATACTTATGCTCAGTTTTGGAAACAAACATAAATGACATAGCACAGATTGTTGTTTTCATTCGATACAACGAAGGGTAGAATGTACATGGATTTTCTACAGGCACAAGTGCCAGACCCGAAATCCATCACTGATTACAAAAGAGAAACATTCGAGTTTCATACTAGAGATGTGCATGTCGCGGATCAGATGGATCTGCACAGGAAAACTTGAGAAATGGTTTTCTCCACATTGGAAAATGCTTCTACTGTGGCTGCTAAATTACAGGTATCTTTGAGCAATGTTAAGACACAACTGAAATTAGAAAAGATATCATCCTTTGCAAAAGATAATACAATTAAGACGTTGGAAGAATTGGTCCTCAAGATCGGGTATGACCCCCCGAATGTGAAAGGAGTTGAGGAGATGTTAAAAAAGAAAAATGTTGATATAGCATCTCTGAGGAAACAGTTGAAACTACCACCAATGGAAGATGCATAGGCAAAGGAAATAGGTGAGACAGAAGGGGAAAAGGATGAGATGCTCGGGTTGATTATGAAGTAGAATGCACAGTTAAAATAAATGGAAGCAGAATAGGAAAGGTTAGTGAAAGAGAAGGAACAATAAAAGACCATGGAAGTCATTCCATTGAGCACAGTTCCACTCACAGGAGTAAGCACAACATCTGCAGCAAAAATTCCCTCAGAAACTCCACTGACAGCTCTGGAGAAGATAGTAGAACTGGCAAAATCCATGGAAGAGATGAATTTGTAAGAGATAGAAATTAGCAGACTTAAAAAGGAGGTTGAGAATCTTCAGGAACTCAATTCTTCTTACCAAAATAGCTACTCCAAGGAGAAACAAACATCAGACAAGCTCAAACAGGAATTGAAACACCTTCAAAAGAAAACAGTGGCAGGAAAAACACTTGCTGAGGTCAAGGAAAGTGTCTAGATGGATATCACCAAGTCCGTAAATGAAATTTTTCTTATGGTACAAATCATGTTCAAGAAAAACAAACTCGTTCAAAGAAGAAAGGATTCTGTTGAGAAAATAAGAGCAGAACTGGGAGAGATGCCCACAAAAGCCACTGAGATCATTAAATTCTTGAATTCAAAAAACAGAGAAGAGTTAAAGGAATTGAAAATTGAAGATAGGACAAAAACTATCCTTGACTTCAAGAGGGTCCTAACCAAAAGAGGACTGATGCTATAGCTGGAGGAAAAAGTCCAGACTATGGACATAGGATTACAAAGATTTTTCAGCAAAATTGAAGCTTTGTAGAACAAAGGCCTCAATAGCTTAAGGGTCATAAATGACAAGTTGTTGACCCTCTCTGCTTATAAAAATAAATTAGCCACCATGGATAAAGATAGTTCGGAATTCTAGGGAATACAGGGTAGTATCACAGGCAAGGCATTCTTAGAATCTTTACAGTCAGACATTATCGTACAACATGAGATCTGGTACATTTTCATCGTCAAGCCAACTTTTACCAAGTATACAGAGATGGATGAAATAAACTGAAGACTACTCAAAGTCATCGTTCCCAGTCACCTTCGATGGGAAGAGCTATGCAATTTGATCGAGTAAGATCTGAGGTGTCCAAGCCCAGTCAGCAATCCAATTACGCCAAGTCATGTAGAGTACTCACCAATGGTTTACCCTAGAAATTAGCATGAAGATTTCAACACATCATCAAACAATTCCTGAATTTCTGTATCTTGTTGAGTTAGTTAGCTAAATTTAGAAATTATATGTCCTGATCTTTAATGATAGGATTGTATGTAATTTTTTATTATAAATACTTCAAACTTTGAAGTACCGAGTGTTGATCTTTATGCCCTATAAGCCAAAAAGACTGTAATTTTTATCAAGAGATCTTCTAGTAATACAAAGTGGCGTTTCACAGGATTCTCGCATGTTATTCATTAGGGATGTTATTCTTTTCTATGTTAAATGTTTTTCTCCCTTAGTTGTCATATTGTTTTCTAATCTAATCTTTTAAAAGTAGTGCATGTTGCAGGATTTATCTTTGTATACTCTATTCCCGACTTTGAAAGATCTAAATGTTTATCTTTCTGATATTACAGTGAAGAAATTCTTAAATTCTTCTTTACTTTAATTGATATTCTCATCTTTTATGCTATTCATCACTTTACTGCTAAAGAATCCAATGAATGCATTATCTTTCCCTGTGAAAATAATCTTTTAATTTCTGTTTAGACCTCTATCCTTATAATATAGACCCCATGGCCCAATGAAGGCGTAAAACCCTTTTCAGCCAACTTAACAAAAACAAAAACAAACCATTCAATCTTATTTTATTTAACTAGCCTAATATCTCAAAGTTAAAACATAGCTAAATCATACAAAGAGATCCCTCTCTGAAGCTGGTAGGGCTAGATTCTAGTTTTGAAGTGGTTGGATAAATTTACCTCTTGTAAACTTCTTCTACTCTGACAACCTCTAAGAATTTATAGAGTGTTAACATAGTGGCGACCATACTAGGGAACTGAACAAACACTCAACCCCACGGTTTATTTTTCCCTAGAAGAAAATTTTGTTTCTAAACAAATTATAAATCTGAGAAAGAAATGATGTTTAGAGGTTGTTAAATGCTTGTACATAGTAATTTTGGATTCATAAAAAAATAAAAAAATATGGCTCCTAAAAGAGCTTATACTCGATCCCACCCAGACCTGGAACTTGTGATAGCAATTGATAATCCAGAATAGTTACTCAGAAAGAAGACCATTACAGAAGGTTTAGGGAGTCATAGTCCCCTTCACAGGTCCCCTTCTCTTCCAGAGGAACTTGTTGCCCTTCAAGATCTTGACTTTGACACCATTTTTGAACAAAATCTAATAGATTTGTGACTAAAATCATTTTAGATCCAACCATCCTGCAACCTCAGACCCCTGAAATACTATCTCCCACTGCAAAACCTCAAACTACTCACTCTGTACCAGCTAGTCCCTCATCCTCCTCATTTTCTGCCACCGCCCCACCTATCATTCAGGTTGTTGTCCCACCCCCTCCACCTATCACGGTGGCCATATATGCTCCTTTGGTGTTTGTTGCACCTTTACACGACATGCCCCAGGACTATCAAACGAGACTCCCATAGTTCGATGGTATAGGGCCCTTGAACGCACAACAACACGTTGATAAAATGAATGACTATTTTGACTTCCAGGAAGTGGATGAAGCTGACGTTCAAATGAGACTTTTTGAACAGAGTCTAACTAGGGATGTTAAGAAATGGTACAAAGGCTTACATGCTGCTTCAGTGGTCGACCTTACAATGTTTCAAAGAAGTTTTCTGGATAGATGGGAGGTAAATAAAAATCCTCTCCAGATCTTGTCAGAATATGAAAACACCAGAAGAAATCAAGGGGAGATAGTACAAGACTACTGCACCCCCTTCAACAATCTGTACAATGCGATTCCAGCTGATATTAAACACCCACAAGGTTTGGTACTGATAAAATTCCCTGACGGTTTCAACGCTGATATGTCGTATCAATTAAGGGAAAGAAACTCCACCACCCCAGAGGACATGCAGAAAAGCGCAATAAGTGTAATGGCCAACATGTTGGCTAAAAGGGCATGACAAAGAACGAAAAGGAGAGTCACGATTAAAGAGGAACCTTACACATCTTCTTCTGATGCCAAACTAGATTACTTAGCTAGAGCAATGGAGAGGATTATGGAAAGACTTACTGTAGTCGAAAGAAATCCTCCTAGAGAAAACCCACCTGCTCCACAAATTTAGAATCCTAACTTCAGAAGAAATCCTCCTCCAATCAGGCAGAGAGAGCCTAGGGACCAAAGAGAATAGAGAGGTCTTGATCAATATATCAAACCACCCCTACAGGAAAATTATGCCAATGAAGGTGAAGAGGTAATTGAATAATTAGAAGACACACACATAAACCTCATGGGAATTCACGATAACGAAGCCATTTTCCTTACTCAGGTAGAGCAAGAACTTTTCCTTCTTTCTCAAACAGAGTTGAGTGAGGAAGCTGAAGAGACCGAACAATAGGCATTTGAAAATTCCATTATGGAGGTACACAAAGAGTACAATCTGTGAAGTAAAAAGACAGATGAAAATTCCCCAAAAAAGGTAACCAAAACGAAGAAAACAGTCGAAACCAAGAAAACTCTTGAGCCTTCTACCAAGTGTTGGTCACAATAATTGCTTAATTGATTTTAAAAAATCGAGTGATACATAAATTATCAACCCAGGGAAGTCTTTTATTTCAAAGATAGCCACGCACTGTATATGCTCAATTCCAAAAGCAACTTAGTGTTGTAGTAAAGAAACTTATACTAATCATACTTGCTTGAATGAACTAAAGCTCTGAATTAAATCATAGGAAAGAAATTCCCCTATTGCAAATATTTAAAGTTCAATCTAAGAATCCTGGATTACGTTAAAATAACACTGCAATGGGAAAGAACAATTATTCTGCAATCAGAGAATAGGACCCTTACTCTCAACAAAGACTTTAGCACTAACACTCTTTCATGAAAACAGTAATGCAGAAAACAATTAACTCTATCTAACAGAGAACAAAGCCACCTAGTTCCTTTCTTTCTAAGCAGGAGCCTTGAGCCTTATTTCTGTTTTAGCACACTTGTGAGGTTGAGGTTTTACAGAGAACAGGGAAATCCGATCCCTTCCTTTCTGAGCAGGGATCCCTAGCCCAGTTTCTGGCTAACACACTTGCAGAGGTAAATGAAATCTACAAAAGACAAGGTGTTGTGATTCCTTCATGTATGAGCAGGAACCCTTTAACCAAATCTCTGGCTAGCACACTTGTAGCAGTAAATGAAATCTACAGAAGTCAAGGTATTGGATTTCTTCCTGTCTGAGCAGGAACCTTTTAACCGAACCTCTGGCTAGCACACTTGCAGCAGTAAATGAAATCTATAGAAGTCAAGGTATTTGGATTCCTTCCTGTCTGAGCAGGAACCTTTTAACCGAACCTCTGGCTAGCACACTTGCAATAGTAAATGAAATCTACAGAGGGTAGGATATTCTGATTCCTTCCTGTCTAAGTAGGAACCTTTAACCAATCTCCGCTAGCCTTATAAAATGATCACACAAGATTGCTGATAAAAAGAATTACAAATTCCATTCAATAAACTAAGACAGAGTCGGTAGTGTTTCAGCAAAGCGGAATCCATTAAAAATAGTGTTTCAACAAACGACAGTTAAACAAAGCATGAACATAAATTATACTAACACGCTTCTAACTAATGGGTGAATCTTGTGAAGAAGGTGGGCCCTCCCTTCTCACAAGATTCCCCTGAATGAAAAGCTAGAGAAGGATACTCAAAGAAGTCTTATATTCATCTGTCGAAATATCACATTACAAATTGGAAGGATAGAATACGTCCCGCTCTCTGGAGTTGCTTCAATACATAAAAACTTGGATCCCTCGAATGGTGATTTCCTCTGATTTAAAGAGGAAATCCCTTCGATACGATAATTACAATGCATAACGGAGCCTTATCCTAAATCGTATCTTCTTTCTAAACCAGCGTAGGATGTCCTAGTCTTACGCAACCGAATGCTATTACAGGAGCTGAATAAGATATTGCTATTACGGCTGGTGTAACATCTTCTTCCTTGTTGTTGCGAATGCTATTTCAGATCGCAATTCACGGGCTATTTTAGCCACGTGAATTGTGCTCTGACTGTGTTGTCCGCTGACTGTGACGGCTTCCTTATGTTTCAGCATCGTTGGTTCTAGCGGTTTCCTCTGTGTTTCAGCACTTGCAGCTCTGGACTGTGTAACAACTTCGTGTTTCGGCATCTGTGACTATGGACTGTGTAGTGGCTCTGTGTTTCAGCATCTGCATCCTCAAGCTATAAGGCAGCTCCATGTTTCAGCATCTGTGACCTCGAACTGTATAGAAGCTCCGTGTTTCAGCATCAGTTTTGTGTTTCAGCAACAGCGACCTTGGACAGTTCTGTGTTTCAGCATCAGTTCTATGTTTCAGCAATAGGCCTCAGATGCTAATCTGCAGTTTTGGAGACTTATGCATTTCTAATCAATGGTTAAGTACGAGAGTGATGTAAAATATTATGAAAAACAGATTAAACGTATAGTAATGAGAAGGGACGTTGTATACCTTTGAGATGATCAGATAAAGTGATAGTATGAGTCTAAATGTAGGTGATCAAGAGTATAATGGTGGCAAAAAGTATAGGCAAAAAGGTACATTGTGTGGTCCTAACATCCCCCCTAAATCAAGGTGTTGCATGTCCTCAGGCAACTCACTCTGAATCAAAGTCTAGATACCTACTCTGATCATGTAAGTTACTCAAGCTGTAACTCTGGGAGGTATTGTCTGTCAGCGTTCTGAACCCTTGCACTTCCTGCAATCTTTGCCATGCTGCTATTTCTGCCTTCTTAGGAAGCTTATAACTGACTTGATATCTTTCTATTGGCAACCAGAGAATGGGAAAATAAAATTGGTACCCTATCCAATTCTCAGCACAATGTCTCATACACTGGATATACTTGGGTATCCTGGAAATTGCTACTTCTAAGTTGGCAGGACCAAAAGGATTGTGCTATTGTCTCTTCTCCGTGGATTGCTGCCAAAATAGGTTATTGGTCTGGAGGGCAGGAATATCTGTGGATATGATGATGCGTTCACAATCCTGAATCACTTCTGATTGTAGCTTCTGAACATGTTCAGTCACCCCTGGTTGCTTTAAGAACGCATAATACTATGAGATGAAGGTAGCTTCCCTTTGTGGTTCTGGTCTAATCCAGAGGAGGCAATTATCTTCATTGCTCTTGGTAGCCGAAAAGTCACCTTGCCAAATGATTTGATTGAGGAGAAAGGAAGTAAATGCTTGAAGTTGAACGTCCCCTACAAGAGAATTTATATTTAAGGACCTGTTTTCTGGAATAGCCTCATTATGGAAGTATGCTTCACAAAGGAGGTGTTGATCCCTGGTGGAGGCAGCTACAAAAGTTTTGATAAAATCTGCTGATTGAATGACTTCATGGGGTTTTCCTTCTATAATAGACTTAATCTGAAACCATGTGAGTCTCTCCATGAGAAATAAAGAATAGTTACAAGATGGTTCCCTTGTGGCCATTAGTTTCTGCATCATATCAAATGCTAGGATCAATCTGTCTTTCAAGTCTTTGTTTCTCTTCTTAAGCTCATGAACTACCTGGCATGTCTGGTCCAATGCTTCCCAATTTGAGAAAGTTTGATTTACCTAGATCTGTTTATGCACTTGTAGGTTTTTGGCCTGAGTTTCAGCATACTCCTTCTTCCATTTCTATATTTCTGCATGCTCATCCCATAGCTGGGTCTGTATTTCAGCATTGGAAGTGGTGGGATTAGGCCAGGTTTGAGTAGCTTGTTCCATGGAAGTGGAGAGATTAATCTGATTGGGAGGCACAAATTCCTCCATGGGCATTGTTTGCACAGCCTTGTTGACAACAATAGGATCTTGTCTTGTTGCAATGCAAGACTCAGTCTTAAGCTTGAGAGGGCCTATTGGTTCTTGTGTTGCAGCAAGTTCAGTCTTGGGCTTGCTAGGGCCTGCTGGTTCTTGTGTTGCAGCAGGTTCAGTCTTGAGCTTGCTAGGGCCTGCTGGTTCTTGTGTTGCAGCAGGTTCTTCCTTGACAAAAGGTGAAGGGGTAGGGGCTGCCCCTGGAACTGGGACTTGAATCACCTTATAGCCCGCCTGATGGTAAATATCACCACATTGGCAACACCTGTATTCTTTACATACGCTCTCTGTGGTCGCTTCTGTCAAGTTTTCTATTCGGGCTAAGGTGTACAGACTTAGTTCTTTTTCATATGCTTCCCTTTCCCTGGCTAATTCCTTCTGATATGCTTCCAATTGAGACTTTAAAAAGTTGTTTTCTTACAAGACATCGGCCATTGTTTGTTTGGATTGAGAGGTGACTGGTTCTTGTGTGGCAGTCGCAGCCTCATGAGCTGGTGCTTGTGGAGTAGCTACAGGAACGACAACTGATGTTTGTGTTTCAGCCTCCTGGTGTAAGGAGGGTAGTGTTTCAGCACCCTCAGCCTCTGATTCCTGAATTTCGATGTCGATATCAATGGCTGGTTCTTGTGTTTCAACCACTGGGTGTTGTGTTGCATCATTCGGGGTCTCAATTTCCCCAATTTCAATATCAGTGGCTGGTTCTTGTGTTTCAGCCACTAGATGGGTAGCTGATTGTGTTTCAGCTACTTTATTTGAGGGGGGTGGTGTTGCAGCATCCGGGGTCACAGATTCCTGTAATTCAATTTTGATACCAGTGGTTGGTTCTGTGTTTCAGCCACTGGATGGGTAGCTGGTTGTGTTTCAGCTACTTCAAAGAGAAATGATGTCTAGGCTTCTAGTTCCTATAACTCAATGTCAGTGGTTGGTTCTTGTGTTTCAGCCACTGAGGTTGGAATAGGCGAAGATCCCAGGGTTTGGGAAGTTGAAGATGTACGGGGTATCAGTTGAATTGGTGGGGTGTCTAGGGTAGTGGTCATAAAGGGTGGCCTTATTGAGCCTCTTACTTGATTTTTGCGCAAGAAGGGTGGAAAGAGGGAAATATGTTTTCGTTTTCGTGGAGGTCTTTCCTGAATGATAGGGTAGGTAAAAGTTTCTGGTTCATGGTCATCACTAAGAATATGAAGGGCAGGAGTGGAAGACTCTGGTGCGGTATGTTGTGGTTCTGGTATGGTAGGAGGACTGGTTGGTTGTGTGGGCGGGCTATGGGGTACTTCGGGGATATCTGGGGGATTTTGCTTCTGCTGCTCCTGGGGAATTTCAGCAGCTGGTTGAGGGTTTACGGGCGGGTTATTTAGTGGATGGTTTTGTTGTTCAAAACCCCTGTTGATGAGTAATTGAACAAGACGGTGGTGGGTAAGTGACAGGGTTGGATCTTTTGTCTTTCGACAGTAATGTGCCATATTCTTTAAACAACCCAGCAAATAATAGGGAACATTGAACTGTCTGTGATGCCTTAAATGAGAAAGTAAGAGGAAGTCGTGCTAATACACTACCTGATATCGTCCTTCACAGGTCAAGTAATGCTTGATAAATCTGACAACTTCTGGCCATGGTGATGGAAATGAGCTCAGCTGAACACCCCTTCCTTTCAGTTCAATGCGTTCTTCGGGCAGGAAGAAGTTCTGTTGAACAGTCTCGATGATATGTTTTTTGTTGAACATACGAGTGTCGTTCATGGGGAGGCCTGAGACCTCTGCTATGTCTACCTATGTTACTGATATTCGCACCCCTTCAACGACAGAATAGTCCTCCTGAATGTTAGGGTCCTATAATTATAGGCTAGTCGATTCTTTGACTGTTGATCTGGCGTTTCTCTCATGATGACGAAGTCCTGACTCAGGTGATTCTGTTTCCTCCCTCCATTCTTGTCGCTCAATCCCCCATCACCCTGCTGCATCCTTCATCCTCTGTTGTGTTTTCACCCCCTTGTCCTTGTCAGCCTCCATTATCCCGCCTTCCATCCCTGCATGAATGGACTTAGGATAAAAAATTCTAGCAATATAGTTAGTCTAGGTCAAACTAGTAAGTAAATGACTATTTAATGATTAATTAATTWTTAATTAAGTTAGTAATCTAGGTTAGTGATTARTTAGT
>JZKD02S1915110.1:0-10736 GCA_000966675.3 Picea glauca
AATAAAACAAAATGTTAAAAAATATTAAAAAAAAAAGAGTAAAAGAAACATTAAAAAGTAAAAAGGAATAAAACAATTTAAAAATAAAACATTATAAAAAGGCATAAAAATTAAAAAAATATTAAATAAAACATAAAAACAAATAAATAAAACAAAATACATAAAAGCAAAAACATATGTAACAAAAACATAAAATATTAAAACAAAAAATTAAAATTAAAATTAAAAAGAAAATGAACCTAAGTCCTAACCTACGTACCCTACTCCACTCACTCCCCACTTCCTATCCCCTACGTCATCCCACTCCCCCAGACCATAACTCCTACCCCACCTACCATCCTCCCCTCCCACGTCATTTCCCACTAACCTACCCCCCGTCCCATCTCCCTACGTCACTCCCCAACTTAACCCTCACATTCCCGCCCACCTTAAGCCCCGTACGCCTTCATATTCACGCGCCCCCATCCTCTATTCCCCCAAACTAATCAACGCACGATATTTAATTCCGGACCCCCTCGTGAGTCCGAAATTTAACGAGAAGGGGGGGTCCGGAATTTTAATTAAAGCTCATACAATTTTGAACGCCTCAGATATGACCAACCAAATATATGGTCCAGGTTCAATTCCGTACCTCCCTGGGCGTTCGGCATTTAACGAGGGGGGGGGGGTCCGGAATTTTTTCCCGCCAAAAAACCATTTTTGCCCAAGTTTACCTTTTTTTGCCTAATTTACCACGTCACCTTCCAGGTCATATTCTAAGAAAACGGAGGTGGATTTTAGAAATCCGAGAGAGGTTTTTGGTCACCAAAGGATGAGGAACAAAAACCTCTCCCAGTTTTTCTAACGGCATCATGAGCATAGAGAGTCGAAGGCATCTTCGAGGCCTATTTTTTCAGATTTTCCATTTTTTGTTTCAGTCCCGATCTTTCAGGAACTGTCACGGTCAGCTGGGGACGAATTTTGCGAAACCGAGAGACCATTTTGTCCATCAAATGCCCATATACAATAAACTCTTTCAGTGTTTTCCCAGGTGTCATCGTTGAAGAAAGAATCACGTCTGAACGGACCCCTGTTTCGCAGAAAAATGGTCCATTTTTAGGGCAACAAACTCCGAATTTCGCGCGAGTGGTGGCTATTTTGGGCCGAGGCGGTTGAACCGACTGCCGAGAATTATTGGGACGGGATATCTTATTTATAGAGATGATTTTAATGTAAAAGGGTTGGATCTTCATGCCCTGGAGGCTACCGAGCTGTAACATTTTTTAATAGATTTGCCATTAATGAAAGAGGCTCTTTACAGGATTCCTGCTCATGTTTACTGGTGATGTGATTTTCTCAGTTGAATTTTTTCTCGCTCTGTAACCATTTTTTTGTCTGAATCTAATCTTTGTGAGTAGCATTATGTTACGGGATTTATCTCTGATACCCCGTTTCCGAATCTAGAGGTTTAAGTGTTTATCTTCTAAATGTCTTCAATCAAGAGATTCTTAAGTGCTTGTTGGTTGGATTTATTTCCTTCTCTTTTCTTCTGATCATCATTTAAACTATTAAAGATCCAGTGAGTGTGTTATCTCGCCTTGTGAAGTTTTTCTTTGGCATTTCTAGTTGTATCTCAGATTTTATTAATTTCAGACCCCATAGCCCAATGGATGTGTTAGCTGTCTCAACCCACTTTAAAAACCCTTTTCACAACAAAACCCTTGTTCTTCATAACTAGCCTAACATTTCTGCAAACAAAGCTACATCATACAGAGAGATCCCTCTCTGAGTTTTGGAGGGCTAGATCCAAGACTCGAAGCGGATCTGATGTTGCCTCTGTGATTGCCTTTTCAGCCTTGGGCAAATTACAGAGTGCTAACAGGATCAACTTGTGCACGTACAACACATTAAAGAGAAAAATGTTATTTGGAGGGAATTCAAGAAGTATTTTGAAAAAGAATACTTGACTAAGAGATATTATGACAAGAAAATGAAAGAGTTCTTTGAACTCAAGCTTGGGAGTATAACAATAGATGAATATGAAAGAAGGTTTTTAGAATTGCTTAAGTATGTCTCTTTCATCAAGGATGAGACAATAAAGATTCGGAGGTACTTGAGTGGGTTTCCATCATCCATCAGTGAAAAAATACAATATGATGATCCCAAAACATTGGAGGAGACCATAAGGCAAGATAAGTGCCTCTAAGATCAGGAAAAAGAAAGGCCAACTTTCCAAAAAACTTGGGAAGAAAAGAAGAAATTCAAGATGGATCAAAGGAAGAAGGGAATTTAGCCACCATTCTTCAAAAATAATCCTTAGGGATAGACAACTTCTAGAGAACCCAAAACAATTGAGACAAGTGGTCAAAGGCCAAGGAAACCACCTATTCAATGTTGGGGTTGTAAAGGTGATCATATGTTTAGACATTGTCCCCACAGAAGTGAAAAAGTGAGAGTTTTTCACAATGTTCAACAAGATGAAATAGTGGGGGACATGAGCATAAATGTACCAAGGATCTATGAAGCCCTGGACAACAAGCAAGCAGAGTATTAGTCACATATGATTGAAGTGGAAGGTATGATCCACGACCAAAGCATTACTATTTTAATTGATTCGGGAGCTAGTCATAGTTATATAGATCCTAAGATGGTGGAAAGTTTGCATTTGCCAAGAAGAAAGCATGGAAAATATTGGTTGGCATAGCTGGCTATTGGAGCCAAAAGAAAATTCAATGAGATGGTTAAGTCATGTCTTATGGACATGAATGGACTGAGCACAAAAGCATATTTGAACATCTTGCCTTTAGGTTCTTATGACTGCCTAAATGGTATGGATTGGTTATACCAACACCATGCCATCTTAGAATGTTGTAAAAAGGAATTCACTTGCCTAGATGAGGAAGGAAATCAGAGTATAGTCCAAGGAATTCCTAGGGTAGTGGCTATCAAAGAAATTCCAGCAATGCAATTGAAGAAATGTTGCACGAAAGGTTGTCAAATATTTGCAACTCATATGGAGGAAGAATCTAAGGATAAGGTGCCAAATCTGGAGGACCGTGCAGTCCTGGAAGACTTTGAAGATGTTTTCAAGGAGGTACTAGGACTACCCCCAAAGAGAGATATTGATTTCTCTATAAATTTAATGCCTGGAGAAGCTCCAGTGTCAAAGACTCCTTAAAGAATGAGTACACCGGAGCTAAAGGATTTGCAAATGCAGCTTGAAGAAATTTTGAAGAAAGGGTATATATGCCCAAGTGTGTCACCTTGGGGTGCCCCAGTCTTGTTCGTGAAGAATAAAGATGGGAAATTGAGATTGTGCATCGACTTCAGACAGTTGAACAAAGTGAATATAAAGAACAAGTATCCCTTACCAAGGATTGATGATCTCTTTGATCAATTGAAGGATGCAAAGATATTTTCAAAGATAGATCTCAGGTCAGGATACCATCATGTAAGGATTAAAGAGGAAGATACCAGAAAGACCACCTTCAGGAAAAGGTATGGTCATTATGAGTTCATAGTGGTGTCATTTGGGTTGTCAAATGCACCTGTTATTTTCATGTGCTTAATGAATGGTCTTTTTCGAGAATATTTAGACAAGTTTTCCATTGT
Organism: Picea glauca; assembly: GCA_000966675.3. Lineage (NCBI taxonomy): Eukaryota > Viridiplantae > Streptophyta > Pinopsida > Pinales > Pinaceae > Picea > Picea glauca. The sequence goes on from JZKD02S1915110.1 coordinate 3,592, forward strand.
CTTTTTCGATGACATCCTTGTATATTCCAAGTCAGAGGAAGAGCATGAGCATCATTTGAGGATGGTGTTGCAAGTGCTAAGGGAGCATCATGTGTATGCCAAATTGAGCAAGTGCTCATTTTATCAAAACAAAATTCACTACTTGGGGCATATCATTTCAAAGGATGGGATAGAAGTGGATCCTGAGAAGATAGAAGCCATTAAAGAATGGTCGGTGCCATTAAAAGGTTCATTGCAAGGTTTTCGAGAATAGATCACCCCATCACTTCCTTGCAAAGGAAGGGGAAGAAATTTCAGTGGACAGAAGAATGTGAAAGAAGCTTCCAACAATTGAAGCAGTTGTTAGCCAGTGCTCCAATTATGAGGATTGCATATCCAAATGAAGACTTCATTGTATGCACAGATGCATGTAAATAAGTAGTGGGTGGAATCCTCAATCAAAATGGGCTTGTTGTATCTTATGTGTTGTAACCTAGGTTTTCACCCCTACCTCTCTTCTCTCATTTCCCTATGTATGCGTCAAATTTTTCCTCTTCTGGTTGATAAGGTCAGTTTCCCATCTGTTCAATAACTTGGTTTTCTTTATTGGCTTGCTTGACTGATTCTTTGCACAATTTTTTTCTTTTTTTCTTGAAGGATGAACACATATTGTGATTTGGTTTGAATTACCCATCATCTTGTTTTCCTTTAATTGAGATTATAGCAGGTCGGTCGAGTATGTTGTATGCACAGGGAAAAAACCATGAGAAAATGAAACATTCAGAACAATCCATTTCGGGCTCAGATGGTAGGACTAGAAAGAAGTCTCGAGAGCCTGTCATGTCAATCGGGTACGTACTACTCCAGGATATTTCTAGGCACAACATTCATAAACTCCTGAAGTCCCAATGTGAATCTGGAACATCCATCAACGAGGACATGTGGAGGTAGATCTTTCACTTCGGAAATACGACACTTCGAATGATTGTAATAACTATGCATTGAAAAGGCTCGAAGTCCGAAGTGTTAAAGACACATGGAACTGATCCATTGAAGACACATGGAACTCATATTTCGGGACACATGGCATCCATTTCAGGCTACCACATCACTCTATACCTGTACTACTCTGATATTTATACAAAATCTACATACAGAAACTCCCAAACCCCGAAGTGCCAGAGACACTTAGCACTCATCATTTTAGATGCATGGTGCTCATCTGTCAGAGACATGTGGCATCAATCTGGAAATGACACATGGCACCTAATTTAGGCACCTTGGGGCACGTCATCCAACCATTTACGAGTAACACATGTCACTCTCTTTTCATGACACGTCACTTCGAGACCATACCACTTCAGGAGATTTTCACGTTTCATAGTCCAAAGCTCATGAAATTCGAAGTGTTGAAGTGATGAGAGACTGCCACGTCACTTTGGGAGAAAGTCACTTCGAAAGATATTCATGCTCCGCATTCAAAAGATCCCAAAAATTAGCGCCATCGCTAAATATGGCTAGAAGAGTTCTTACATGGAAGATGAATACACTTTAGCAAAGGTGCTAAAATAGCATTGTTCCCATATCACAGATTGTGATACGATCGACGACCACACTTCATTGCATGGACGTAAACTATTCAAACGTTAATTTTCCAAAGCGGTCCCACAATTGAAACCATGGTATTATTGGAAGGGTAACGTGGAAGCTTGTGGGGGATTCTGGGGGGTGGAGCGATGTAAACCCAAATCACCCTTAACAACTCTCACAATCATCTTCTTATACGACGTCGGGTGACCATGTCACCTCCATTCACCTCCACGTAATACAAATCCTCTCATGTCATCCCCTATTGGTAAATTGCCTCTGCGTCCTCCTACTTGCAACTAGTCATGTCTTCCCCAATGACTGATTGGCCGACAACAGTGAAGTTGTCCAGGCACAGATGGAATTTGACGGGTCAAAATGGAATGCGCTTATCCGTCGAAATCTCTGTTACAGATAGAGAGAATGGAGATCATCCGAGATCGAGGATCATTGATTCTAGGACACTTTAGAAGACTACCTCTTCCTTGAGAATATAATGAAAATATCTACATAGACAACGAGTTATCCTCCAGAGGCCTCAAATAGATCGGAGGCATGCAAGGGCTTGATACTGAACTTTGTTTTGTCACTCCTAATTTTTTTGCCAATTACAGTTCATCCATCACATGCAACAGTTCAGTCTCAGAAACTGTAGCATCTTTTAGTCAATTAGTTCTAGAAGCATTTTAGATTAAATTTATAAGTGGTCTTTTATGTGTGATAAGAACCACTATGTTGATTAAGTCCGGTGGGAAGTATACCTATTGTACTCCATGCAATGTTTTATTTAAATTAATAATTTGTTCTACAAATAATCATCTAGAGTTAAGTCTCAATCCCATATGGACGAGAACCCATGCAACTATGTTAAATATGCAGTCTTTGTATGTTTTGAGGGTTGCGAATTTTTGAAAGGAAAGTAGAAGCAACAGAGGAATTGGACCTGCTTAGTTAACTATAAAGTTTTCTACCTAGTGAATATATGTGGATGACAATTGTGTTTCTTACTCAAATCTTTATATGTTGATTTCTTATCTTGAATGCAGATTTTTTGATGTGTGCAATGTACATTTCCTTATTCTTTCAACTATTGTTTCAATTTATCTTTTGTTGATTATGCAACCTGTTATACAGCTATTGTTCAGTGAAAGATCCACTATTTTTCAACCTGTTGAATGATTTGCATCTAGATATTTGTCTAGGTCTTGAGATATTATCTTAAGTCTTAGTTTCCACACAACAAGTGGTTCATTGCATTGCTTTTTTTTGATGTCTTTGTGTGTCTTTTCATACTCTCAATTGTCATTTAATACCCATACCATTAAAAAAGGAGAACCTACTTTTACACTATGTGTCATGCCTTGCCAGAGCACCATATTTGAAAACATGTCCTTAATCTTACCAACAAAGCCAACAAAACCCAAAAAACAAACCATTTTAAACTTGAGGTGGCCTAGCTTTTCCCTTTAGCAGTCAAGTGTAGACCTTAGGACCAACATCTTCTGGCACCATTTCCAGGGAGCGGAGTAACGAAATATATTTCCCTGGGAGAACGACATTGATCAACTCTAACATTTGATGGTGAACAAAGATCAGACACAAATAGACTACCATATTTCACCTAACAACTCCACTGAGTAGAATTCACAAAAGAAATAATGGTGCCAAGAAAGGGATTCAAAAAATCCAGATCTGAACATAGTAAAGCCACCAAGTCTCAGCATAACCCTGAGAAGGACACAATAGTTTCTGAGCCAAAAAGGCAACTAAGAAAATCCACCCTAGCTCAGAGATATGCCTCCCCCCTCAAGCGTAAAGCTACACATAAAGAGCCTACATCTAATCACAATCACAAGAAGTTTGAATTTTCTAGCCCTGAGAATCATAATTCCAAAGAAGCTCAGACAGCTCCAACTCCTGATTCTACCTCATCAGCTAGTCCTGCATCCACCCCTGTATCTCCCATAAATCTTTAGATTCCTATTATTCAAGCCATGGATGTTAACATGATGGACGTCATAATTGTTGCCAGATATGCACCCCTGGTGCTTCCTGTAGGATTACATGCACTCCCAACCACATATTACATGAAATATTTACCAAGGTATAATGGGGAAGGTGAGGTAATTGTTGAAGAACATCTGGTAGCCTTTTATATCTTTGTAGATAATTTTAACATTGATTATGCATATGTATGGATGAGATTGTTTGTACAGAGTCTAGATGGGGAAGTAAGAAATTGGTTCAGGGGTATACCTCTAGCCTCCATTGCAGATATTGCGATGTTGGATGAAACTTTCATAAAAAAAAATGGGGAGATAGGAGAGATTATCTCTACTACATCACTGAGTTTTGGGCCCTAAAGAGAAAGAATGGTGAATCTATTTCATGTTTCACCAAGAGATTCAATAAGATGTATGGTAGAATCCCAGATGAGATCAAACCAACTGAAGCCTCTACCAATATCACTTATGCCAATGCATTTGATGTAGATTTCTTCCTCCTCCAGAGAGAGAGAAGATCAATCACATTGTTGTCCATGTAGGAAGCATTCGTTGAGTTTGAATCTAATATTTTGGCATCAAACAGATTAAAGACCAGATCTGATAAAGATAAGAAAAAACAAAGAGAGGATTCCCCTGCCTCCTCTAAATCAGCCACATATGATCCAAAAATTGATGAAATGACCAAAACTTTGAAGGATCTGACTTCTGAAATAGCTAAGCTGAAGTGGGAATCTAAACAAACAAAAAAAACTCTTCAAGGGGTTACTAATAGAAATCAAAATAAGTTCAGAAGGCCTAATGATGCCCCTCAAATAATGCAGAGAGAAAGGAGAAATGTTGATGATCAAAGGGTAGTGCCTCCTTTCCAAAACAATCAGATTGAGGAGATGGATGCAGACAATGATGTTGTGGATGACAATGTTGTGTTTTTTAATGAAACAAATTATTATACCATCCATTTAACACAGCAAGAATATGAGGTAGCACAACTATCAAATCAATTTGATAATCAGATAGGGGAAGAAGGAGTTATTCAAAGCCAACCCAAGAAGAAATATGATTTTAGGATGAGAGAAGGGGCTCCCAAAGCCACTACCTATGATCAAAACAAACAAGTTGAAGTTCCTACCAAGCCAAATCCAAGTAAAGTTATGTCAAATAAAGCTCGGACACTTCCCTCATCTAAACACATAGTCCCTGAAATAAAGGAAGTCGATAGGCCACCAGCCTCTTTCAGCCTAGAGCATGAGTTGAGAAAGATCAATATCCATGTGCCTTTGACAGAATTTATGAAGAATGAACCTTTCAAAAAGTCTATCATGAAAGTTCTGCAGCCAACTTCTCCTAGTGTATCTTTTTATGTAATAAGTTTGCAGGATGCAAACCCAACCATTGTTGTGGGTTTGCACATTGAGGATGGATCTGATGCTTCTCTTCCATTATATATATCTTTGAATGTCTATGATCAGATTCTGAACAACTTTCTTATGGACTCAAGAGCCTCTCACAATGTCATTCCCAAAGTTTTTATGGAAGAGCTAGGTCTAGAGATCACCAAACATTACCAGGACCTGTACTCCTTTGATTCTAAGAAAATAAAATGTCTCAGACTATTAAAATTTCTCAGACTGAGAAATTATTGATCTGATCAATAACTTCTTTCTAGAATTTAACATTTCCTTCATTCCCAGAGAACATAATCAAAAGGCGGATTCTTTGGCCTTAGCTGCCGACACTTTCAGGCCTCCCATTGGCCCAAATATTAAATATCAAGTGGAAATCAGACATAGAACCACCATACCAGACAACATAAAGCATTGGCAAGTCTTTAGTGATGATCTAGAGTTGCATAGATTTCTACACACCATGGATGAATTCTCCAATATATCAATTGATCGAGAAAGTCAAGAAGGTGAAAATGAGGAATTAGAATATCAACAAATATCTCATCTGTTGAAGACAATAGCTGGTCATATCAAAAAACATCATATCCAAGAGGGATAGAGCCATTGGAAAGGTTGTTTGACGGTCATGATGTCTACAAAGGAGCTTCCATGAAGAATCAAGAAGAAGAGATAACAGATTGCAATATTGGGACTACTGAGAATCCCAAGATCATTAAGTTGTCCAAAGCAATAGTTGTAGAACAAAAGGATAGGTATGTCAGTCTCATAAAAATATTTGTTGATATTTTTTCATGGTCCTATGAAGATCTGAAGACATTTGACACTGACATCATCCAGCACAAAATCCCTCGAAAGGCTAGCTCCAAGCCATTTAGAAAGAAGATTTGGAAATTTAATCCCATGTTAATGTACATAATTCAGAAAGAGCTGAAAAGAATGTTGGATGCCAAGATTATTGTACATTGATGTACTCAAATTGGGTGGCCAACTTAGTACCTGTAAGGAAGAAAAATGGGGAGATATGTTTGTGTTTTGATTTCAGAAATCTCAACAAGTGTTCTCTAAAGGAAAATTACCCCCTCCCCAAGATGGATCATATTTTACAGAGGGTGGTAGGTGCACATATAATTTCCTTGTTAGATGGATACTTTGGTTATAACCAGATAGTAGTTTGTGAAGAAGCTAAAGAAAAAACAACATTCACCACCCCATGGGGAACATTCATGTATGCCAAGATGTCCTTTGCACTGATGAACGTAGGGGCCATTTTCAAAGGGCCATGGACATAGATTTTGTGGGGGGAAAAGATAGATTTATGGTCATTTACATGGATGACATAACCATTTTCTCCAAGTCTAATGAGGAACATTTGCAACATTTGGAGAAGGTTTTCAAGAAATGAAAGAGATATGGAATATCTTTGAATCCTAGGAAGTATCACTTTGTCATGCCAGAAGGAAATCTCATGGGCCACATCATATCAACAAAAGGTATAAAAATTTATCCAAAGAGGGTTTGTTTCATTCAAGAGATTGATATCCCCAGAAATAAAAAGGTTGTCCAGTCTTTTATTAGTAAGATAAACTTCTTCAGACGTTTTGTGCCAAATTTTGCTGAAATTTTGAAGCCTAGCACTGACATGTTGAAGAAAGATGCTGTGATAAAATGGTCACTAGAGACAAAGTCAACATTCCAAAGGATCAAGAAGGCTCTAGTTGAAGCCCCTTGTATTAGCCAGCCCTGACTATACCAAAGATTTATCCATCTTCTCCTTTGCCTCGGAGGAGACCATTGTTGTTGTGCTACTGCAGCAAAATGAAGAAGGGCATGAACATCCCATAGCTTGTTTTATCAAATCCCTCAGAGATGTTGAGTTGAAGTATGATATATTAGAGAAGCATTCTTATGCATTGGTCAAAGCACTCAAAGACTTCATGTTTTATGTGCTTTAGTCGAGCATAACATCCTTTGTTCCTAGCTGTAGTGTCAAAGAGATTTTGGTTTAGCCAGACAATGAGGGAAAAAGAGGAAAATGGATTGTCAAACTGTTGGAGTATGACCTCCACATAAATCCTACCAATTTGATCAAGGGACAAGGACTTGCCAAGTTGTTTTTAGAATCAAGTTGTAAGGTGCTAGAATTGCATCAAATCTTCACCCAATCAGA
>JZKD02S1915110.1:89007-120313 GCA_000966675.3 Picea glauca
AAATGCTTCAATGTGTTCTTCAGCTGTATACTCCCCTGCTCCTGTAAACTTCGGCATATATTTCTGGTAGTCACCTGTTGGCATGGCAGACAGGGGATTTGGCAACACAAGTGGAGAATATTTGTTTGCCAAGATTTGTTCCATTCTGGTCAAAGGGGTAGCCATGACAGTCTTGGTGATTGATACAGACGAGGAACTTGCAGGAGATGATGGAGGAGATGAGGAGCTCATAGCAGATGATGGAGGAGATGTGTTGCATGATTTAGAATAAAATGGCTGTCTTACTTCACCCTGAGCAGAAGTTTCGGAAGTAGGTGGAAAATAAGAGGCTTTATAAAACTGACCGAGCAACAAAGCTAGATTTTCTTCTCCTTTAGAGGACAAATCATGGAGAATTTCTTCAAGGACTGGCAGATTAGTGTAAGTGTGTAAAACAACTTTCGAAGGTTTGATAGGTGATGAATCAAAAGAAGATGAAGATGAATTTTCTTTCTGTTGGGAAGATTTAGTATTCAGTTCTTTTGGATGGGATGAAATGTCAATCTCAAGGACAACATCAGTAATATTAGAAGAAAAAGAAGGTTCTTCTTCCTTATAAACTTGAGATGAAAGTTTTATTTCCTGAGAATTTTGAATTTCAGCAGGGGATTCAACCAAACACTTTTCAGATATGGGAGGATAAGTATCAGTTGGAATACCTTAATCAATTGCACTTGTAGATACGGAAGCCTGTTTTTGCAAAGCTTTGCCCTTGCTGATGATCTTTTCTGGATCAGGAACTGATGTCAATGGGCCTTCTGGGTTAGCCCTCGTGTGAGATCTTTTTGGAGCCACTTCGTTTCAATGGAGTCACCAGATAGAAAATGCACAACCTGATAGTGTCTACTTCTTGTCTATCATCAAGAATTAGATCTATGTCGTCTCCCAGAGAAGCTGAGCTTCGACCTCCTCTCCCCGACAACGACGCCAATTTGTTATCACTCCAAGAAACCCTTTGTGGTTGCAGACCAAAGTTGCTTGGTAACTTAAGAAATGAATGTTTTTGTATTTTGTAAATATTGATCAATGGGATAACTCAATTAATCTTATGGCATTCAGACATCAAAATGGTAAACAAATAGACAGTGCTCTCCAAGATTGGTTAAACAGTAAAATATCTTTCAGTGGATGAAGAAAAGATTGTTCATAAACCAGTGCAAAGCAGGGTCTAATAAACAACTAAAGAAACTGATTATAATGTCATGAACCAAACAATAGGATAATAGTTATTCAAGGTTTGACAACAAGATAACAGTGAAGAAGAAATATGAAAAACTGATACCAAAATGGAAAGGAACCTCTGATCTGTATTAGCAATGAAATGTCTGAGTACAAAAAGATTATTACTGTATCCAGAATCGAACCCTTGTTTCACATCAAAAATAGTCATTTATAGCCTCTTACAAACAATTATACAGATCCTAAAAACATGGATCTGTATTTAATAGAGACAACTCAATTCTATCTAAACAACTTGCAAATAAAATCTTTAACAACTAAACTTAATAGTCGAACTGTCTTCAACCTCCAAAATCGTCATCTGCATCCTTCAGCTCCTGGTATCTGCAATGTGTTGAAAAATAGCAGGACACCTGTCTTTGACTGTTGGATTTCCCAACGTTCATGTCAATTTTTTAGGAAATGGTTTTGCATGTGTAACCAAAAAATATCTTGAATCCCTGATGTTGAACTTCTTGCATGCAATCTAATAGTGCACTGATACACCGGAATCCCTTTAGAACCTGTTTGGAATGAACTGTTGTGTTTTCGGCTTCAAAAATTACTTTCCCAGCTTTCAACAGGGCAACTGTTTAATTTCTTCACGGGTTAGATGTTGAAAGCTGTCACTTTCCACAACTAACGGGTAATAAAATAATAGCCTTGCACTTGAAAGTCCCAATTGCGCACAAAAAGAGTTTTCACCTCCGAAATTTGATTTCAAACCAAAATCAGTGGGTATCCGATTTCTCACCTTGCATATTGACGATGACTTGAGCAAGAACCTTCAGGTCTGGATGAGATTTTTGCCTCAATTTTTGTTTCAACCTCCTGATCTGCCTTTTGAGGCGTTTGGCAAGCCACCACAAGCTGTTGTAGTCTTTAGTGAGTTTTTTCTTCCTCTTCTTCTCTCTAACACTTTCCTTAGACAATCTTTCAAACGCAACATTGGTCTTGGCGAAGTTATCAGATAACTTCTTATACCTTTTCTTAATCACTCGTTCCAAGACCTCTTGCTGGGCAATTACCTCCTTGAGATGTTTGATCTTCTCAGACTTATTTGATCTAGGGTTTTTTGATGATTCTCCCTGTTCTGTCTGATTGAAGGTTTCATAGTTCTGTGCACACTCAGCTGACTGCTCAGAACTCTTGATGGCAGGGCATTGATTTTGTTGCTCAGATTCTGAATCTGAATAGGGCAAGTTAAGTATATTATTCCCTGTACTCTGCTTTGTAGGGTGCCCTGTATTCTGTTGTGTAGTCTGTTCTGAGGTTGGCTCAAAGTTTAACTTTCTCTTCAACCTATGAGGCTTCATTCCAGATATTCTGTCCTCTGAAGGTCCTCGCAAGGCCCTTCTTTTTCTTGAGCTGCTTTGAGGAGATTATTGTTTCATTGAACCCTTCACCTATTCATTTGCAGTCTGATTCTAGATTTCAAAACCTATCCAGAACAGAAAGTGCTCCCAGCTCCTCCCCTGTTGTTTCAATTCCTCCAGGATAATCAATTTTATGAGGCTGAGGTGACACAGAGTAGTTTTCACGCTCAAGGGTTGAGCTCTAATTCTCTTGCATACCTTAGTCAAACTTTGATATAAGAAATAAGGAAAATTAATAGGGGTCTTGCCTATGAAGTGATCCAATAGTTTAAAGTGGTACATCATCAGTTTATCATATCTTCCCTCTGAGGTAATGTACAATTGGATACCCTTGAACAATTCTTGCCATTCTTCATCTAGATATGAAACAAGCATACCTTTTCTCCATGCTTTGTGCCTGTACCCCTCTTTCAAATAAACTCTGAAATCCAAATTTTTGGGAGCAGTGGTTTTAAACCAGCTCTGACCAGTTCTTGGCAAACCTGTAGTTGCGGCGATGACAGCCTCATCCAATTTGATTTCCATGGACCTGATGCGATCTTTATTGCCATCGAAAGTCTTGGCAAAGGCTTTTGTTGTAGCCTGGTGGCACCCAACTTGCAACTTTTCGACGAATTCCATACACCCTGCATTCGAAAAATACTTCTGGACTTCGGGATGTGATTGTAGAAATGACAAGTTATCCAACTCTCTCTTGAGTAGAGCGCCACTGTATTTTCTCACCATTCTGTAGCTCGAAAAAAATTGACAATTGTAACCCCTGTAACTGCCTAGTCGAGTCGAGGTTCTGCGTTGTTGAAAGCAGTTCGAGCTTCGGCTCTGTTTTAAAATAAATGAAAACTTCCACAGCATTCCGGAAACGATTTGTGATATGAAAACCATTGTTTGATTTGATGTTTTCAGGACGGCGGTACCTCCTCTGTACCTGCATCACCAAACACGAACTTTCCATCCTGGATGTCATGAGCATTGAGCGTGAGTTCTGGGCCGGATTCGAATTACAGTCATATTCTGACATGCATAATTGAGTTACTATAATTGCCCACTCTCATCAACGCATGCATTGGATTTACCTGACGTGGGATGATCATATCATCATTACCTCCATACGTGGATATCACGCACGTGATTCCCGCTTTCTTCAACAACGACTCGTGGAAAATGCATCTGTCAACTGTTCACTTGCCACTTTCACCAGCGCGCGATTCTGTGGAAAACCCCTGTTAGCTGCGGAAAGTATGCAATTTCAATAGTGCACCACTTTGTAGAAAACACTCCTTAGCCGCGGAAATTATGCACTTTCAACAGTGCGCCACATTATAAAAAACCGCTTCATAGTTGTGGAAAGCAGGTACTTTCCACAGCGCGCCACATGCGAACTTGATTGTCGAACCTTTTGAATTTTACCACTTTCAACAGTGCATCGACTAAATGAAAAGAGCTCCTTAGCTGCTGAAAGTCGACACTTTCCACAACGCACAATCAACTTTTGGACATACGTTAGCTGAGGAAAGTGAAAAATGAAAATTTTGGAAAGAAGACTTTATGGGTCAAATTATTTCCTTAAGACAAACCAAAACCTAAATTTTTCAGCTATAAAAACTCAAAAATAACTTGAGAACTCAAAAATTATTTCTGAGTGTAGCTCCATATCCCACAGGTCCGAGATTTCCTTTGGAAGCCCCATCGAAGTTTATCCTTATGAAATATATTGGAGGAGGGGTCCAGATGGTTGGGCTTCTATGCTGATGTTTAGTTGTCTCCATCATTAATCGATTGATCAGGTTAGGCTGCCAGCTTTGGAGAATGCATTGCTCCTCTAGGTTGCAGTTTAAGTCCTATAGTTTCCAAGATTTGCTTCTAACTATTTCCTTGATCAGTGAAACTATTTTTTCCCAGGTTGTGTCTGGCGTGGAGGCTTCGGAGTGAAATATTATTTTGTTTTTTTCTTTCCAGATTTGCCAAAGAATAAATCCTGGGAGAAGTTGCCAGATGTGGATCAGTAGGGGATTGTTGTAGGTGATCGAGTCCCAGTTCTCAATTGTGTCACTGATGTTGTTCTTATTTTGATTGGAACGACGCATTATTTGAGTTCCTTGGTCCCAAATCCTCCGGCTAAAGGGACATCTGTTGAAAATATGCTCTTTGGTTTCCTCTTCCTGGCAGCATAAGATGCAAAATGAGGGTCCAATAAAGCCTCTTTTCCTAAGGTTGTCCTAGGTTAGGACTCAGTTGTGTGCAACAAGCCAGAGGAAGGTGGATACCTTGGGCTAGAGTGCGGGGTTCCAAACCTTGTTCCATATGTTTTCCTTGTTCTGATTCTGGTGGTTGCCTTGAAGATAGTAAGCTTCCTTGATTGAGAAATTTCCAGTTGTGGAGTGCTCCCATCTAAGGATATCCGGGCCTTCTCTATTGAGGATTTTCCAGTGACTAGCATAGTGTTGCCAGGCTTGCAGATTTAAGTTCTCTGGGACCCCTAGGTCCTGACTAGAGGTTTTCCATTGACGCCATTGCGGTCTTTGTTCCTCGAGTTTCCAAAGGTCTTTCACCCTCAGAAAAGTGTCCTAGTTTAGAGCCTGTTTGAGGGGGTTTAGCTCTTCCTGGTCACTTAGGGGTTTGAGTTGCTGCCATGAGTCTTGCCAGAATATAGCACTTTCTCCATTTCAGACTTCCCAGAAAGCGTGGTTTTGTACCAGGTCACGGTTTTGCCAAGCTATGTTCTAAATGTTGGATCCCTGTAGTCGGGCATTGTGTCTAATGAGTTGATTTTCTGGTGTAAGGGGGGCGTACTTTTGTTTCTAGATTTGCAACCATACAGCTATTGGATTTTTTAACCATCTCCACCAAATTTTGGCTCCCATTACTTGATTGAGTTTCCCTAGATCTCGAAGTCCCAACCCTCCTAGGATTTTTGGTGTGCATCTTTTGTCCCAACCTACTAGCGCCCATTTCTTGTTGGGTTGATGCCCATGCTAGAGGAAATTTCGCTAGAGATTCCTTATGGATTTGTTGACCTGCTTGGGGGGATGCTAGTGTAGTAAAAAGGTAGGTAGGTAGAGCTTGTAGGACCGATTTGAGCAGGACCAACCTGGCTGCGATGTTGAGCGGTCTGAAAGTCCAATTGCTCAGCCTGTTGGAGATGGAAAGAAGAAGGTTGTCCCAGGAGATGGATCTTGTTGCTGTGCTCGTTAGAGGAATGCCTTAGTTCGATAGAAGGGAGCTCTTGGGTATTCCCAGGAGTCTAGAGATGTGGAGTTGGACTACTACCAGGGTGTTGAAGAAGTAGAGTTTGAACTTGTCTAGGTTAAGAGTCATCCCTGATGCCTCTGTGAAATCTGAGAGGATGGAATTGAGCTTGCTGGCCTCTCTGGTTGTTGGGGAGTTCATGAGTAGGGTGTCATCGACAAATTGACTGTGTGAGGGTGTTGGTTGGATATTGTGTAGAGGCAAGCCTTTGAGAGATGCTTCTGTGACTGTCGATTTGATATAGCGTCCCAGACCTTCCGCCATGAGCACAAACAAGAAGGGAGAAAGGGGGTCCCCTTGTCTGATACCTCTGGACAGTGAGAAAGACCGAGATGGGACCCCATTGACTAGGATGGATAAGAAGGCTGAGGAGGTAAGATTTAAGATCCAGTTCACCCAATGCTGACCAAATCCAAAAGAATCTAAGATGGGCCGAAGGTATTGCCATCTTGCTTTATCAAAAGCTTTTGAAAGATCGAGTTTGATTAACATACCTGGAGTTTTCATTGACTTGAGGGAGTGGATGACCTCGTGATCAAGAGTGACGTTGTCCATGATTTGTCTTCCTTCTACGTACCCAGCCTGTTCCTTGGAAATGACGTGGGTCAGAATGGGTTTGAGCTGATTGGCCACCACCTTTGTTATGATTTTGTAAATTACATTGCAGAGAGCGATGGGTTTGAACTATTTGGGATTTGTGACCCGTTCCTCTTTTGGAATGAGGGTGAGAAAGGTAGCATTGAGGGCCAGGAGGACTTGGCCTAATGCCCACAATTCCTCTACTACCTCCCAAACTTCTTCCTTTACTAGGTCCCAACAGTGATGGAAGAAATCTATGGTAAACCCATTCAGGCCTGGGGCCTTTCCTAGGGGCATAGCTTTTGCGGCTTGATCCACTTCCTCTTGGGTGATGGGTCACATTAGGGATATGTTTTGTTCAGGAGTTACCATAGAGGGTATGTGCCTGGTTACTCGTTTGATGGCTGCAGTTCTGTCCTCCCTGGTTTCCGTTAGGAGGTCATGATAGTAGCTGTTCAGCTATGCTTCTATTTGAGAGTGTTCTCTGATTGGATTACCCTGGTCATCCTCTAAATGAGTAATTTTGTTAATGTATTGGCGGTGCACCGTTGCTCTATGGAAGAATTTTGTGTTCTTTTCCCCCTCTTTGAGCCATTGTACCCTAGACTTTTGTTTCCACAAAATTTCCTCTTGCCTTCTTCTCTCTTCTAATTGCGCTTGGAGCTCCACCTTCTCTTTCATTAGTCCAACAGTTCGGGTTCCTAAAATGAAGGTTTTTTGTATCTCCATTAGTTTATTCTCTATGTCCCGAATGATTTGGAGTATGTTTCCGAAGGTGTTCTTGTTCCAGTGCTTCAACGATTGCTTGAAGTTTTTGAGGCGTTGTTGAAATTTGTACATGTTTTTGCCATGATCTATTTCCACCTGTGCCCACCAGGACTTTGCAAGCTGATGGAAGTCTGGGTGTGAGAGCCAAAATTTCTCGAATCGGAAGGGTTTGTATTTAGGTGTTGCCCTTGTTTCTAGATTAAAGGCAATTGGCCAATGGTCTGACCCGGATTTTGGGAGAATGAGACTTTCCATGTAAGGGGCTTCTTCCATTAGTTCTTCAGCCACAAGGAAGCAGTCCAGACGACAAGCAATATGTTGGTTTCCTGACCTACGGTTGGACTAGGTGAAGGTGCCATTGCTACTTTCAATGTCCACTAGATTTAAATGTTCAATAAGGGTTTTGAACTTACCGTTGTCTTGTTCAAGTCTCTTGCTTCCTCCTGTTTTTTCTTCTAGTGACAGGATCATGTTGAAGTCGCCTCCTAAGATCTAGTTATTTGTTGTCAACAGAGTTTTGATTAAGGCTAGCCGCTCCAGAAGTTTGTCTTTTTCCGATTGACTTTGGGGTCCATATACATTTGTGATAGTCCCCTCCTGATTCGATCCTGTGACCTCGAAGTGGGCCGTTATTGTGCTTATAGTTGAGAAAGATCTTCTTAAATTAATATTACACAGGTTCCATAGGATGGCCAGACCCCCTGAGGCTCATGTGGAGTTTGTTAGCACAAAATCACATCCTCTCCAAATATGTTGGAAGATGGTTTCAGCTTCTGCCCCAACACATTTCATTTCCTGTAACATTAGGATGTCTGGGTTTTCTGCTTTGATGCAGTCTCAGAGGATCCTTTGTTTGGATCGACCATTAAGTATTCTAATGTTCCAGATAATGATCTTCATCATTATGAGGGTGGTGTTGGGTGGAGGTATCCCTCCGAGAGCTTATGGATTTTCCCTGAGTTGATCATAAGGTTGCCCGCCTCCTTGATTAGTTGATGCACCATTTTCTGCCCCCTTCTTTTGTTCTCATGCAGTACTCTTTTCGAGCTTGAACTCGAGTCTGTAGCTATACCTAGGCGTGCTGCAAATCCTGCTGAGGAGTCAAGAAAAACCTTATGTACCTTGCAGAGTTGTTCTTCAGGAAGGGTCTACAGATCCTTTTGATTGAGGGCCTCCTCAAGCTTTTCCAGGTCGATGCTTGCTAGATCTCTATCGTCCAGCTGCATTGGGATGTCTCCATTTGCGTCTCCCCTCTCGTCTGGGTAGATTTCACGATTTGGGCAGGGGGGGGAAGGATTTGGTTCTTACCCTTGACCTGTTGCGGCTCTTTGTGCGGATCTTGGATTTCTTCATCTTTCGGTAACTGGTTAAGAATCTCATAGGAGTTTTTGGTCGAGATCTTCGGTCTGGGGTTTGGGATCTGCTTTCTTGGAGGGTTTTTCTTTCTGGCTATAATCCTGGTGAAACCTTCTTTATGTGTAGTATCACTTACTTTGGTTGCTTGCTTATTCAAAGGGAAGTCTTTGAAGAGGTGTCCATGGTCAAGATATTTTCTACAGCAGAAAGGGATGTGTTGATAGTCCAGTGTTTGTTTCCAATCTTCATCCTGGTATTCCAGCATTACCGCTCCCGGTAGAGCCTTAGAAATATTCATGTAGACACAGATTCAGGCGTATGAAGTGTATTTCCTTTGCTTTGTGGCTTCTGATGTTTTGACGTATTGACCCACTGTATTTCCTATTCCCATGAGAATCTCGTCCAGCCAAAAATCTTGCGGTAAGGAGTAAAGGCGAATCCAGACTGGAGCCATCGTGAAGTCCTCCTTGTCTGGGCTGAATCTTTCAGTCCAAAATCGTAAGAATAACCCTGCCAAGTTGTAGAAGTACGAACCGTTCTCAAAGATTCGGTCTCTATCTTCTGGGTTGTACAGGATGATTGTGAAGAATCCTTTGGAGTTAAGTTGAACCTCATAGTCTCCTTTGGGGTTCCACTAGTGTTTTATCCATTTGTTTAGATCCCTTTCGGATGGCCACAGGCCCAGAAACTTGTCAATGAGGGCATGCTCTCTCATGAATTGTGTGTGTTCCCCCACTCTTGTTGAGCTTATGAGGTATCTAGGTGATTTTTCCGTTTGTGGGATGCATTTGTCAGGCTCCCACCCGCGAGGTGCTTTTGGATGGGACGTGCTGGCTTCCACATCCATTTCCTTCCCGAGTCCTTGTTCTCTGGCAAGAAGTTGATCGCGTAGCTGCAGGGGCGGCTCGAAAGAGGGGTGTTTTGCTCTTGTGTCTGATCAATCATTGGCGGTAATATTGTAGTACGAGGGGGGTTTCCCCCCCTCTTCTATATTCATTCTGACATATCAGGCAAGGGACAGTCTGTGCCCGATCGTAGCAGGCGGTTCGCTGCACCGTGGCTTGAATCTATCATGCAACGAGTTGTGTCAGACTGAAACTAGGGTTTTTCCTCAGTTCCTCCCATTCCCTCTCCCCGGTCTTAATGGATGTTAATCATCATCATCATCATCAAATATATTATTTTTGTTAAAGAATAAATGGTTCCAATTTTTTTATTTTAAAATTGAAAAAACTTATTATAAATTACTTGTCAATAGGTAATGAAAACAATCGTTATTGGTTATTATCCACAAGACATGTTTATTCATTATATTTTCACTCCTATCAATGCTTATAGATCTTAATTTATTAACTTTTTTCTTACTTTCAATAAAAGAAAACACTTAATCAATTAAAAACAATTTTAAATTTTATTTTAAAACCAAAAAACTTTCCATCCTTTTATATATTTATCCATCACCTTCACAATTTTTAAATTAATAAAATAAAAAAAGATAATAACTATTTTTGAATACATAATTAATAGAATAAAAAAAGATAATTACGCTAAAGCGTATACCTATTGACAATTGGCAGATTTAATAGGGGTTTAGTGCTTAATAAGTTTTCTATGGATAGGATTAAATATGGCTGGAATATTCTTAGTAGTCACACAAAATAAATGGCTGTGATTTCAATCATTAACTTCCTAGCTATTATAAAGGAATCCGTTTATGTGTTTACTTTTTTACATTTACCTAATCATATTTAAAAATTAAGCTCAAACGTTTATTTGTTAATCAATAATAAAATTTAATATATTTTTTTAAGGATTATTTTCATCTTATCAACCTTTCGACGTTGTTCAACCACAATTATGTGGCTGTGCTAGTAACTATTTTTGAATACATAAATAGGAATCTAATGTATATAGTAATTATTGGACTTTATATATTATAGTAAAAGCAAATAATTGCATTGAAAATGATATTTAAAATTGAATAAATTATTTGATTACAAGTGTATTTTTTTCTTTTTAAATAAGAGATTAAAATGAAATAAGAGATAATATCTAATGTCATGCATGAGATTAAGGTTAAATGTTATTAGTCAAATCTCACTAGTGTGATTGGTTTTGATCAACCTCATTCATGGCCAACCAAGTTTGAAACCCACCGCTACCAAGAGGAGACACCTAAAAAATCCATCCATGCTAAAGGCTGCCCAAGATGGACTCGATCCTTGTTTCTCAGGGCTAGTCCCCCAACATCAGGGCTAGTCCCCCAACAACAAGTTAGTCCCCAGGTCACTCACACCCTAGCAAAAAAAAAAAAGGTTAAATCTGATTAGAAAACATATGAATTTATTGGAAATAGTTTCAATGATAACCACAAGGGACTTCTTGTAAATACTATCTAGGCTGAAATCACATTTTGGTTTTGGAGTAAGACCTAAAATTGTTTATGATTGGTTAAGAGCTCATGTACCTTAGACTTAAGAAAATGAGTTAATGACCCAAAACTCACAACCATTTGCATATAAAAGTGAGAGATGGTTGTCTTCACTCTCAATTAACAAATAAATTAAAATATATTTTACCACCTTTAAAATAATAATAATTATTATTATTATAAATAAATAAATTTATAGTAATAAATGTAAAGATAAATAAAAATATAAAATAAATATTATTGTTATACCTGCCAACAAAACTAGTATATAGCATTGCGTTGGCGTTGAATTGATATTACTGGATGGTTGACTATAAAATATACACCCCTTCTACAACCATTTAACCAAAATTTAAAAAAATATTGATTAAAATTGAATTTCAAATATCATTTATTTGCTATGTTATTAATCAAAGAATTTAAATTCTTATTATTCCTTCCCACCTCCCAGTGTGATTGTAATGAATAATTTTCCTCTCAATTATGTAAGGGGAAGCTATGGTTGTGCATTAAAATTTCCATTTGATTCCTCTACAAGCCCTTTCATTCATTAATTAAACAACTACTGATGCCACGTACCTACTCCTCCACTGTGTTTTCCATGGATGGATACATAAGGCACTTTGCAAATGACACGCTCACCAAGCTCTTTGGACCATCCCGGTGTTATTTGATCTATTATTTAACTAGTTTAGTAGCACTTGCTTACAAGCTGTTGCGGAAGCGGTTGTTGCAGAAATTGCCAGCAAAGATGAATGCTAAAGAACATGCTTGCTACATGAGTGCTTGTTGGTCCATGTTTCAGGTTCTTTGGGCTAGCAGTTTGTGCTTTTGAATCATAAATATAGTTGATTCTTCTGATATTGTTGACACTTATATTAACTAGACTCTGCTTTATTAACCAGACTTGGCTTTGGGGGACAAAGAGAATGTTTTGTTATTTACATACATTTGTATAACGAAAGTATATGCTACCATGTAACTTTGTTTGTTAAAAATATTTTTAAGTTTTTGCATGGTAGATGTTACTTAATTAAAAATTAAAATTAACTTTTAAACAAATTTGCATGGTACATGTTACTCAATTAAAAAAGAAAGTTAACTTTTAAACAAATACCTTAAGTTATTTAAAACCTATTTATGAAGTGAAAAGGGAAATTTTACATTAAAATGGTTTGTTGAAGAAAAATCTACAAAGTTAATCATCCATTGTTGTTTGGCATTTGTATTAATACAAAATGTTTCAAAAATTCTATAAAAAGTTAAAAGATGTGTAGCCAAATAACGCTTTGAAAGAGACCTGAACGTTAAAAGGGTGTTATACACAAAGTGTTTTATTATTTTATACTAAATTATAGTCAAAATCTATAACAAGTGTTATTAGAGCTTCTCGAGAAATTAATAGGGATTTCATTATAAAGTGGTCATGGTTAAAATTGGTTGGGGATTGCAAATTTAAGAAAAAAATAAATTTATTTATGAAAACAATATTTCTAAGTAAGTTTACTTGTCCTCTTGTAGCATGCTTATTTATTTTTACAATTTTACTATATTTTATTTTGTTTTTTCAAAATATTAAAAATTAAATTTTGATGTTTATTTTAATGTAAAGATGATTTGTATAAGTTTATTATTGAGAATGTGTTCTTTGAATTTGAGAGAAAGTTTAGTTATAATTTGTCAATACATTGTCATGAGTGTATGTTATTAATACCTTAACATTTATAAGGTGTGTTATAAGGTAAAAAGTTAGATATTAGTATGTAATTTTCATACATTTTATAATATAAATATTAAGATATTTGTTTTTATAGGAGTTTATTTATTACATTTATTTTAGAGCTAGTTATTTTTTTTTATTTCAATTAGGTTTAGTTTAGTAAGATATTTTGTTTAACACTTATTTTTTTATGATTTTTTAAACTTCTTTATAAATTTTCAAATTTTTGTATATTTTTTTTTCTTCCTTCTCTCATTTCAGCAAAATATTTTCCTTATCATTTTTTTTCTTTATGATTTTTCAATTTTCAAACTTTTGCATGTATTTTTTGTATTCTTCCTTTCTAATCTTTTCACGTTTTCGCAATTTACATTTTGCTATGTGACTTTGTATTTATTATAAGACAATTTACTAATGATTTTTCAATTTTCAAACTTTTGCATGTATTTTTTGTATTCTTCCTTTCTAATCTTTTCACGTTTTCGCAATTTACATTTTGCTATGTGACTTTGTATTTATTATAAGACAATTTACTAACAAGAATTGTAGGACACACTAGGAATATGTAAATCAATCCACTTTTTTACCGAAGTACATATCGAGCACAAAAATATAAGTTGAAGTGAAAGTAATTGTGGGTTAAGATTGTGTTTTTTTTTTACTTTCAACCTTGATTTATCTTTTAAATAACTTTTCGTTTTGTTTCAGTTATTTTTTTCCACCTAAAAAAAATAACAACAACAAACTTAATTCTATTCATTCGTAGAGAATCAAATTACATTTTGTAAGTGCTTTAAGTACATCCCAAATCTTGGGTGAAACATTGAACAAAATAAAGATTTAGAAATGGTCAGGAAAACAGTTGAAAAAACACAAAAGAGAACAAAATAAAGAGTTGGGAAAAAACCCAACAAGAGGCAGAACAAGTCTAAAAGGCCTCAAGAAAATCCATCACAAAAGAAACCCTAAGAGAACGAAATACCATAGAAAAACCCCAAATCGGACTAGGACAGAGAGGTATGGATCCCCCAAAATGAACCAGAAGACCACGGCACCAACGGAAACCCTTTCCAACTAACAACCTGACAGAGAGAAACCAAAGAGTTGGATGCCCACATGAAGGACCTCAAAGTGTTGATTGGGTAAGCGCAACAACATTGCACGCCCTAAAATGGACCTCAAAGCACATGCCACACCCTCATATCGAAGAATAAAGAGAGAGCCTCGGGCACCCAACACAAGAGAACCCCGATCTGAGCTTACATCAAAACCCTGAGCAGTAACCATGAGAATAGTGTGGGACTGCGGCTAGGGTTTCCCTAGCCACCTCTCCCGGGGCTAAAAATAAGTTTTATTCACTTCTCCAGGTCATTTAGTTAGTTGATTGTTTGGTAAATTAATATTTGTCTTATCCTAATGGTTTTCAATTAGTGGATCCCATGAATTTGAACCATGTACATCATTTTAGTGGATCCCATGAATTTGAACCATGTACATCATTGAATCCACACTAGCTCGCACCTATACTCACAAAATTCCTACTTTGTTTTCACGATATTAGCTTGGTTACTAATCAAGTACTCTTATTTGGTATCCATTCTTAGTGTCTTTGATTGGAATTGTGAAACAAGAAAATGAAACAAAGGAAATTACATAACATGCTTAGAAAATCACAACAAAAGGAAGCACGAGAGACAAAGAATGAGTGTGATACGCTGAAGGTGCAATGCATATTTTGAAAGTGAAGGAAGATGATGCCAGTGTGATTCATAAATGCTTGGCCTATCGTCGATGTGATTCATCAACATGGACGTCTTTAAAATTTAAATGTGAAAATTCATAATTATTTATTATGTTCTTTTATTTAACTCAATGCATATTGTTTTTGGTAAATTACAGTTGTGTAATATAAATCAATCTTGTTTCCTAATCGTTTTATGATTGTACAATTGGTAACTTTATATTTTACTATATATCAAAAGAATAAATATAAATCAACAAACTCATAGAATCACACCATAAAACACATATATTTACCCTGGAACCCAAAATGGGAAAACTAGAATCAAAGAGGAGGTTTTCCTTGGCTCCAAGAAATATCAAAGAGAAGCATATTACAATAGAGGCTCAACGTGATCCCTACTCCTATGCCAATGAATCAAAGGCTAAGGGGAGTTAACTACCTTAAATATTCTTTGTATGTTTCACACCCTTCTTCTAGCGTCTCAGCTAGGCTTGCGCTCATGGAGTTATTATGAATTTTCTTACCTCTCAATTTATTATCCAAGAATAAATCAACAATGACTTGATCTTATTTGAACGAAGTACTTACCATTCAATTTGCAGTTGATCTCTTGTTGTAGATGCGACACCAAGTTTATCCTTCTTTTTCTTCTCTAGAATCTTGTCTCTGGCAATAACTCTCAAACGTTAGGACACATTTTCTCTCCCTAAACGTCGAACATTGGATCTCCTTCATCATGAATTGGAAGGGTTCCTCCCTCTTCACTATTGTATCCTAGACAA
This sequence comes from Picea glauca, assembly GCA_000966675.3. Lineage (NCBI taxonomy): Eukaryota > Viridiplantae > Streptophyta > Pinopsida > Pinales > Pinaceae > Picea > Picea glauca. The sequence goes on from JZKD02S1915110.1 coordinate 104,267, forward strand.
ATTCCTAAATCAGTGTTCAATGCTTAAATGAACCAACTATCAATAATTCCAAAGTGTTAATTTGTACAATTTGACATAATTGTTCGTTTACTCTTCCCAAGTGCTTGAGCTCTTTCTCTGAGAGTGGAAATATCAACATCCTCTTCACAAATGGAAGGCAAAATATCTTTCTTACCTCAATGGTTAGGTCCCCTTCATATGAACCAAATAACTCTCATCTCAGAAGACCTTGTTTATCCATCTCTTAGCCTTTTATCTCCTTCTTTCATTGAAGGAAAAATGAATTAAAAGAATCAATTATGAAATAGTAGCCACTTTCCTAACAAGCTTGTACACCTGTCACCCAATTGAACTCAAGCATATATCAAACAATAATCAATTGCAAGCATGATCCATGAATGAGGGACTTATATCCCACTTGCTTTTCCAACACTAATACTATGTGGAAGTATTTTTGTCATCTTTCTATTAGTGTTGTACATACAACTCTATCTGTAGAAAATCCTCTAGGCCCTCATTCATCTTTCCTTGTACAAGGATATTTGTTCTTCTAATGTTTGTAAGGCATGTTCTCTATGAAACCTCTTCTTTGGATGCTTGACGTAACCTGCATAAAAGTAGCTAGATAACAATTCTATGGCAAATAATCCTTTGTTCTCAATGCTAGTCTTTTAGTTGGAATACAAGGCAACGTGAATATGCTCCTACAACCAATTGAATGATAAGTTTTCTTTGTGTGGTGGTATTCAATAGACTCTTGACTCAACCACAAGGTGATGATAGTGTAAATATGTGATCATTGGAGAGTTGTAGTGGCCAATTTATACAAATTCTAAGAGATTTATATTTTGCAAGTTGATTTTGAACTAAGTCATTTTATTTACCTTGGCAGATAGACTCACCTTCCCAAGTCTCATTTTAGTGGGAAGACATTTCAAGCGTAACTGACAAACTATATGACCATAGTGTAACAATCCAGGCATGCGAGTATCCCTGTCAAAACTATCCCAATAGATGGGACATTCTATATTATAGGGAATATTAGACTTAAGAGAGTACAAAAATTATGGAAATGTGACCATTTCCTTTGAGGAACTATTAGCTCCTGCACTTGAAAACAATGGATTATATGACTTCAAATTAGGCAATTTTCAAAACAACATGAGAGAGATTGATTTCTTGCTACATTCTTTTGTATCAAGTATAACTTACTTTCACATACATATTGTTTTTTAGTAGTAGCCACCTTCATTTGCCTAGAGAATATGGATATATCGCCATAACCATGAATGTATATATTTCTTACAACATCAATTAGCTAATAACATAAATTGGCATGCAACGCCTCAAAAAATGGAACCCTTCATAAAATTATACATTGCATTTTGTGTCATTACCCCAATGCTTGCACCATATTTGTTCCCTTGGATGCATGCATCACCAGCTCAATGCATACAATCCATTATGGGCAATGAACATTTTCAGGCACTCTCTGATATCAAAGCTAAATTCCCAACTACAATGCACAATACCTAGCTACGATGCACATTTGTTCACTACACTACGACCTTGTCCCAATCCTTGAGAACTCACATGGTTGTTCATTCTTGAACTTGCTATATTACCCTCACAATTGAAAGTTTTGCATCATATGATATTTTCACCAAATCAAGGAATAATGAGGGTGTTGACAGGTGTTTATGACACACCATTAACTGGAAGGGAATAGTCTGGTCCGAGGTTGTCTAAATAACCCAAGCCATTTGGAATAAATACCCTTAGCGGGTTTAATGACCTTGTTAGCTGATAAAGAGATCTAATCTAAAATACAAAAATAAAATAACTAACTATGCATTAACGAAGATCTACTATATACATTCATTATTCTCACTTTCATATACAACATATACAAATAAACAGGTGCAAGATTTACGAGAAACCTTGTAAACTAATGTTGTACAAGAGAACCGAATCTTAGGAAAAATTAAATAGATCTAGAACATACTACTAATCTAATTTTAACCTTGAAACTAAAAAAAAAGGAAAATAAATGAATGTAAATAATAATGTTTTAACTTAAATAAACAAAGTATTTAAGCTTAAATGTAAATTTACATTCACAAAATATAAATCAAAACAAATAGAAAATCATTTACCTATGACTGACCAGTATTTAAAGAGAACTTTTGGTTGTGCCTTCATGTATAACGTTGCTCCAACAACCTGTCTGTTAAGAGAAATCTATAGCAGAAGGTTGTATACTTCTAAGATTGTGACAATGTCAGGATGAAAATCACTTTGAATGACAATTTAAATCTTATTTAAAATGCAGAAAGAACAACTTTCAAATCATGATTCTTAGTGAAGATATAATAGATTAATCGACAATAAGAAAATCTCAATTGAACAATTATATCTTTACAAATCTGAATTACATGAATAAACTCAATATAATACAAGATTTGAATCAAAATAATACAATCACCAATATCAAGATAATTGGAATAATAGACTCTTAAATATTGAAAAAATCAATACATAAATGATAGCAATTAACCATGTATTGATAAAACAAACTAAAGCTAATTTAAATGAACGCATAATCAATTAATCAAAAAATATGAACCATAATCAAATATATTATAATGAAAACAAAACCCTTTTAGTCAGAGGACAAAATCCATTAAGCAATCTGAAATTTCATATTCTTCTTCGAAAATACTGGTCCATTCTCCCAAAATTCCAATCATAAGTTACTCATTTCGAAAAGAAAAAGTTTACAAAATAACTAATTACAAAAAAGAAAGGATAAAAATCCTCCTCTGAATTTCTTGGATCTCTCCTTACCTGGCTTTGAACTTTCTCATATATTTATGCAATGAATGAACAGTCTGGGCGTCACTAACAATTTTTTCCACGTGAAATTTTCCTCGGAAAGAGACCATAATATCTCTCAAATCACGATTTTGTTTGGGAAAAATCTCGCGTTTAAGCTAAATGGGTCCATTCTGCAAATGGGTTTTCAACCGTTTCTTGATATTCCTCGCAGTTTGGTTGCAATTAGTCCCACAAAATCATCTATCTGTTCCTAAACGCATTTCCAAATCTTATATGTTGTTGCTCATAAATTATTTGCAGCAATCCAAAGTTATTTTTGGATCAATTATCTTAAACGTATTTAGATAAGAAAAACAAGACATGATCAGATTCATATCAAACAAATGATAATAGAAACCCATGAAACAAAAATAAACCAATTTAATAAACTAAATATAAAAATTGTGAATAAAACAAAATCTAGAACAATAAAATTAAAATGAATTTAAACTAAAAGCTAGCTATAAGTTGTAAACAAATATTGGTTATATTTTCCTTTTAAATATGATCTTAAAATTCTAGAAGCTTCAAGTTGATGGAGAGGAGAAAAATATTAATTTTGGGTTTCCAAAAAATCAAACAAATGATAGATAATGTTTTATTTATTTTTGAAATGAGATGCAAAATGACAAAAGAATTTAACCAATTAAACCCACCAAATGATTTTGTGAAAATGAGAAACCAACCAAGATATTATTTGATGAAGTATTGAAACCATTATTCAAAATATTCAAACTTGCTAATGAGCAAAAGACGAAAACATAATTATAATCTAAATGAAAGTAAACAGTTGGTAAAAAATATTGTTTTTGTTTAAATAATTAATATTTCTATGTTCGTCTCTCCTTCATTCAAATTTGATCAACTGTGAACAAATGTCATAGAAAAGATGTGTCGCAATAAACTTTCTTCATGTAAAATCATTGTTATTAATCCATGTCTTCAACCACACCATTCTCATAGAAGATAAATTCAATAAGGAAAAGGTAATAACAAACTCCCAAATTATGAAGCTAGTCCATCAACCTCAAAACTCTGTAGAAAGAAAAAGAAAATGGCATTTGAATTTCATGAAATTCAAACCAAACAAAATAAAAGAATATACACTCAATCTCACCTCAAAACAAAACAAATCAATACCAATCCAATCAAGTCAAAGAGAAACAAAAGAAGAATCCAAGTAAAATTTAGAGGGACCCTAGAGTTTGATTAAATAAAAAGAAGGGGGTTGTTGTGGGCAGCCAACAGAGGGATAAATAGGCAATGAAAAAGTCAACTAGATGAGTGAGAGGTTGATTCAGGGAATGGGCAATTGACTAGGTTGAGTTGATTTCTCCAGGCAAGGGGGAATCAACCTAGCTATGAGAAATTTGGCCTGGGGGTGAAATGACAGTCCAGGGAGGAAATAATTCACCCACAAACAAGAATTTGATAGAGAGAGAGTGTGGATACAACCTCCAAGGAAGATAAAAACACCAAGTAGTTTCTCAATGGTGTGAGAAAATGAAAAAAAGATTATAATTGTTGAATACTAGGGACATAATTAGAATTTTTAACTAGAATCTTGCAACAAACAAATATTGAAAGCCATTGATCTCTATGCATAGATGTGGGTGTTTTATAGTTATTGAAATTAACCAATTCAATGACATTAGTCAATTGTAGGCATCCATTAAAATGATCTCACTTTGAAATTTTCATATGAGTCCATTAAATTGAAGCTTAAGCTATAATTCCATCTAACATCCATTAACACTCTTGAAACAACCTCGAAACATAAAGAAGAGCATCATATAAATCACATAGAATTTATACAACAAAAAAAACAAACATTCCATAAACACATAGATTTTACCCTGGAAACCCAAATGGGAAAACCAACTTCATATGGGGCTCAATCTTTCATTCCTACAATATTAAGTTACAATGCTTTCATGACTCTCTATGCCTCTTCCTCCCTTGGCCAAACAACCCTTGAGAATGAAGGTAAAGGAGGAAATAGGGAGAGCTAGGGAATAAGGGGAGGCCAACAACCATGACCCTTCATTTCCCCTTCCTCGGCCTTCTCTCCTATTTTATTTTTTATCTTTTAATTAATCCCTTTTTTCTTCTCATTTCTAGTTTGTATTATTAAACTTTTATATTTACATTGATTTCCAATGTTTGCTAATCTTCACAAATTACTAAATTAATCATGCGGGTATTGAGTCTTATAATCATTCGTGGGTTTGGATCCATTTTGTATCACATCTTCCCATTGAGAGGATTTTTGGTCTCCAAACGCTCAAGAAAACCAATCTAGATCAATGCTCCTTTTTTCTGCTTCTTTGGAATGTGGCTCTGAATTTAGCTCCTAACTACAACTCTGAATTTGGCTCTAGCTATGGCTTGTGGCTTTGGATACTAGCTTTGGTCCTAACTATGGATATATCTCTAATTGTTGTCTTTATTATTCCCACAATGCATAATTTTTATCACTAACTCTAAGCTCTAAGCAATATCTAGATCCAAACTCTAGACTCAACATTCATTCCCATCTCTCTCTCAATCTTGGTAGTCATGAAGCCAAGTCAAACGATATCCTTATTTTCCAATGTAACCCCATCACATTGCCATCATGTAACAATTACACAAGGGAAGAGTGTCTTCTTCCATGTGCTAGGATCAATTGCTTCCTAGCATGGAAAAAAATTCCAGGTGCTTGCACATGCTTACAAGCACTCTTGGAGTTCTCCAAAACACTCTGAAGGTCATTGATCCTCTGCACCAATATTTGGCACATATCGAAGAAGAGGTTCTTCAGATGCAATACTAAAAACAAGAACTAGATTATCGTTTCCCTTGACATCGATCTATTTTCCATCTTGTTGGTGTCACTAACATCCTTTGCTACTATATCTACTAGCTAGATTCTACTCCTTGGACTAGATATGCAAACAACTCTTCATCTTTTGCAATCTTCACTCTCCACACTCTTCTCCTAGCTATGCAGTTTCTAGGTTGAATATTTGGATGGAGTCACCAACACTTTTCCTCCCAATCACCACTCAAACTGCGGTGGTGGAAAGTTTTTGTAGCGCTATTGTATGGATTGCTTGTGATAGTCCTCCTTTCCATGTACCTCTGAGTTTGTTGTTGTATTAGGGAATCCTTATTGTCCTTATTCCTATGAAAGTGATCATGCTTGTGGCATATGGCTTGCTTCTCCCAACAAGATGCCTCAAGATGGCCTTTTTTCTTGCAAAATGTGCAATCCTTTGAGTACTAACAGTTGACAATGCTATGGCCTTTCCTCTTGTAGTAGTGAAAAACAAGGGATGTCTTGATTGAGGAATACCTCTTGGTCATCATATTCTTCTTACCCTAGTTGATTGGCTTGTTGCTTCTTTTGAGTGATGGTGTAGGCTAAGTCTTCAAGATTTTCTCATCACTTTCCTTCTTCAATCCACCACAAGAAGGCTAAGGTGGCAATGGGTTGCCACCTTTATGTACGATTACTCTTTCTTCTGATGAGTAGGTCAAATCTATCATGTCTTTATCCTTCACAAAAATGGTCTTCATGGTCATGGGATTTTCCACACTGCCATTGAATCCTAATCCTTCATGCTTGTTCCATGGTGTAGCTACAATGGGGCTTAAGATGTCTTGTCTTCTCTTGCCTAGACATTTTCCATCATATTCCATCTGTCTTGAGACCTCCAAACTAATTCCTTTAGTATGAATTTTAAATTCACCAATCTTCTCTTGAGAGATTTCTACAGAAGTTGAACTTACTAGAGTGGTCTCAGTCATGGTGCTAGATTCAACAGTGGCAATGGAAATTATCCTTGCTTCCTAGTGCTCTTGGAAAATTTCTTGTAGCCTTTCAAAGGCCTCCTCTTTATTTTCTAACTCTTGTTGCAACTATTCCATCATTTGAGTGGGTCTATCTTATTTCTAGCTATCCATATAGATGACCTTCTCACCAAGGTGTATAACCTACACTCCGTGCTTGTCCTAATTTTTCATGACTATAGTGAAGGAATCTTGGTGTTCATCAAACTTCTTCTTTATCAATGGTAGTAGTTTGGAAAATATCTCAAGGTCTTTCTCCATCTCTACCATCTGTTGGAACCTAAGGTTTTGTAGAAGTTGAATGCGTGCCACAAGTCAACACTATGCACACACCCAATAAAAGACACAACACAGTGCCAAATGTTAGCATATGTGCTGACCAAGGGGTTACTGCATGCACCAACCCATTTTGTACTATGCATAGGGACTTAAAGACATCACATGCAATCTAGATCCGCAAATATCTTCTATTTCCATGCTAGTTATGATTTCCATGCTCCATGGAAGATATGCAGGGATGCATGCAAATATGTAATGGGTTGGGTTTTTGGTCATTCAGATAGGAAGTGTAACTTGTAAGAGTTAGCAAGAGAGTTAGTAACTGACGGTTGAGCGAGAGATCGAAGTTTAGTCTCGTATCCGTTTTTTATGCTCATAGATAGTGTGTGTCAATGAGAAGAAGATGTTAGCGCATGCCACATCTTTGTTATGATTACCATTGATGTTTCTTGAGTAGGCTTCGGCCTCTGTTTTATGAGAACGTATTCACATACCGTTGAGCTTAATGAATGGAATCTGAAGAACATTTATCTCTATATGTTGATGAGTTATAGATTGAGTGTATGATTGTTTATATTATGTTGTGGAGTAATATTATGGTAGTTCTGAATGAATGAATAGTTACTGGATATTTCCTATATGTGTTATTCCTTCACATCCTACACAAGACTTATAGTCTTTGTGATTCTCATGGCATCTCGTGTAAGACCTTCTTCAGTCCTTGAAGATTGAATATGCCATCTCCTATGGGGTTTATGTTGGTAAAGCCTATCAAACCCTGGGTCTGATAACCCCCCGAAGAGCCAACAAATGGTTCTATTGTTGGGACCTATAGGTTTTTTACTAGATGTTGCAGGAAAAAAATCTGTATTAACCTTTTCACAAGGACTATTTCATCCAAACCACTACATTTCTAAAGAGAGGGCCTCCATGCATATACTAATAAATTATAAGAGCTCTAGCATAGTGACTAACGACATCATCCAAACATGTACTAGTTGGTTCACCTTCTTGGCTCACATGATCCTTTTCTTCATCAAATTGATGCACACGTTCTTCCTCTTTTGTCCCTACTATGGGTGAATTCGGTGAGGTTCTTGGGTTTAATGCCATTACATTATCACCTTTATGAAGATTAAGAGTTTATTTACAAATAATATTGCATTCAAATTATACAATTGCCAACTATTGCCTTAATGCCACCATATATCCTTTGATTTCTACTATTTGTGCTACAATTTCATGAATTTTGGCAGCAAGGTTGAAGAGAAAGGCCCTATTAAAATGTGTGTTCTCTTCATGTATTTGCAACACTCTATGAATTTATTGCAATCCCTCCAATCCATCTAAAGACCTGTGAAGAAATTACCTCCTTTAAAGAAATTACGTGACTTGTCTATAGAACCCACCAAACTCCTCACATCTAGAGAGCCTTGAAAAATCCTTTGTGTATGGATATTGTTCAGTAAACATAGTTCCATAATCTAATTGAGTGAATGACAAGACCCCAACTCCACAAATTGAGTTTTTCTTGAATCTTCCATGAGCCACAACAACCTGTAATATACTAATGTTCTTCCAGGGAGGTTGTTCCCATGGTAGGTCCTTTTCTCTCCTAAACAATTCAAAGTACAAACATAAAATAAAGAGAATAATAACCCATTTGATAAGTTTCATAAGCCCAGACATAAGTTTCATTTATTTAAGAAATAGATAGTATTTGTGTGTTCTTGTTCTATCAAAATGAATGTTTTTTTTGTTATTTCTATTTCATAAGTTGAAAATGTCGATATTTTCAAAACTCTATTATTCACATATATTTATTTTTAATCCATGAAATTTTATCTTATTTTTCAGATTGAGAAAGATTTTATATAAAGTTACTTTAATCCTTTGAAAAATGCGTGTTATTCCCTCATTTAATTGTTTTCATAAAAGCTCACACGCCATTTTAAAAAAAACACCCTAACCATTAAGAAAGAGCAAGTTTTCAAAAACAAATTCCTTAAAAATAGACACCATTTCCACCGCCACTGCCATCCACTTCCATCATTCAAGAGGATTTAGATCAAGAACTAAGGGTTGTCGAGGACGAGTTCTACATTGCTCCGGGTGAAAGCTTTACCAGTTGTTGGTGTTGCTACCAAAGAGAAGATGTTTGAGTTAGTCGTGCCCTTAGATGTCTTGGTATGTTCCCACATTCATTTTTTTGCTGTGTTATTTTTGAGGTTATTCTGGCCTTCATTTTTGTGGATTGGTTTCTCTATTTTTTTTGGAGCTAATCTCTTTGTTTTACAACACAACTGGAACACGTCGTACTGAAACCCCTAAAACTCTGTCACGATGAACTCGAATCGTTGTCTCGCGTTTCAACTATGGTCAGAGAAGTGGTAAGGGCTATGTGTTTATTACAATTCCTAATTCACGTTTCAGTGTTGTGATCATGATGCAACATTTGGTGCAATTTTTGTATTTGGCTGTGGGAGTATGGGTTGTAGCTTGTTTAGGTATATTTTTAATGCTCTCAAGCAGTTTGTATTGTTTAAAGTTGCTTATAAAATGTGTAATAAGGTTCAAAATATATAGAAGCACGTTACTCAGTTAAACAATTTTCCATGTTCTTTTGAGGCATTTTGTTGTACAAGGGTTAGAGAAAGAAAGGCATGTTTGTTGCGCAGATAATATTTGAGAGTTATTCTTCGGTAGGACGTTGGTTGTTTCCATACCAGAGGCACACATGTCGCTAAGGTGGTCAACAGTGTTTACAACAACTTACCGGACAACCTACCAATTGTAGGAGGGAGCTAAGAAGCACAACAAAGGGAAAAGGACATCCTCCTAATTCCATCATGATATTAGTAATTTATGCTAGTGAAATGTCGTGGAGCCATATGATAATATGCCAGTATGTTTTCCGAAGTTCTTTTTGGCTGCTCTATATGTAAAATTTGTACACTAGCCGATTCGTGTTAAGATGGTTGGTGCGAAAAAAATCTCTAAATGAATTTGAACATTATAAGGAAAATGGATACAATGATTTTAAATTGATGCAGAAATATTTTAAGGCTTATATATTTTTCCTTGATTGAGTCGGCACGGATTTGGTCTGGTAATTAGCATGGTTATCAACACCCTTGAAGTGTAAAGTTTAAAACATATGCAGAAACAATATAAATATTATTTATAATGTCAAAAAATGTGTAAAAAATCTACTAGTTATGAGTTCAAACCACGAGGGATTCTTGTCTTCTTTATTTGTTGAATAACTATGTTGCAAATTAGTACACTTGGTTTTTTTTTATCATCAAATTTATAAGCTGCAAACCTTCATACTGATATGTATGTCATAAAGGAATAAGCCTAGTTTCAAATCCTTCAAGAATGGTATACTGGATAAACATGACACTTCTTATGAGAAAAAAAAAATAAAAAAATCTCCAAATAAAAATTAATATTTAAAAATTAATATTTATAATTTATGTATAAATAATATTCTATAACTCTCAATGTGAATATTTACTTTTTATTTTAATCCATATTAATACTAATTGCATTGGTTGTCATTTTCTTGCAAGCTATGTTTACAATATAATTTTTTTCACAATGATGTAAATAAAATAAATGATAATATAAAGCATGATAAAGCATTATAATCTTAATGCCAGTTGATGCTAAAGTGTTCTTCTAAATACCCCAAATCACAAAATCTTTAGAGGTTGGAAAGGCAGTTGACGCGGAAGATTATAATGCTGTATCATGCTTTAATTAATGCATTATAATCTTCCGCGTCAACTGCCTTTCCAACCTCTAAAGATTTTGTGATTTCGGGGTATTTAGAAGAACACTTTCGCATCAACTGGCCCATCCAACTGCAAAAGATAGTGTGATTTGACGACATTTAAAACATTATCAACATGCAAAATATTAAATTAAATCTAAATAATTTACGCAGATAGTTCTAAATAATTTATGAAGATAGTTATTTTAATGGAGTTTCTTTGATACCTACATTAATCATTAATTAAATAATATAGATAATAAAACTATTAACTCAGCTTCCATAGAGAGATGATTTATAATGGTTCAATATGAATTATGTTTCGTAATGATTTATCATGCTTAAAACAATCTTAAAAGCTAATGTGCACATCATTGAACTTTTCAAATCCGATGGTGTTCATCCAAAACACTTCAAAATCATTCACGATGATATCCAAATAGGTTTCTTATAGTATATATAAAATATATGATTTTATCTTGGTCTATGGTTGATTTTAGATTACTATTTTGTTATTTCTAAATGTTGAGATTTTTATTTTTTATTAATTATATTTAAAAATTAAACATAAACTTTACAGCTATAAAACCTTTTGTTATTTTCTAAATGTTTAGATGTCTGATGTATATATTTTATTATAATTAATATTAAAAAATTAAACATAAAAATATCTAATGTATATATTTTATTATAATTAATATTAAAAATTTAAACATAAATTTTACACCCAACCTTTATACAGACCTATGTACATCTCTAACCTTATACTAATCTAAGCTTATTCCCTCTTTCATTACCGTATTACACATAACATAGATCAAAACCCATTGCTATGTGCTTATCTATCCATAGTTGTAATGGTAATAGTACTGGTTAAGATCGTTTCAATGATTATGAGACGTACATGGAATACAGAGATCACTCTATAAAGTATATTAGTTATAAAGAATATTGAAATAAAACTCAAACATTAGATATATTATTTATATTTATTATATCATTTAAATTAAATTAAATTTATTTTAAAATATCAATAAATTAAAAAAGAAAAAATTAAAATATCAATAAAAAAAATTAAACATAAATATATCTGATGTATATATTTTATTATAATTAATATTAAAAAATTAAACATAAATTTTACTTTAAGCTATAAAGTATATTAGTTATAAAGAATATTGAAATCAAACTCAAACATTAAATATATTATTTATATGTATTACATCATTTAAATTAAATTAAATCTATTTTAAAATATCAATAAATTAAAAAAAAAATTTAAAATATAAATAAATAAATAACAATTATTTTATTTATTTAATAAACATTTATTTATAATAATTTTTTTATTTAATACATTTATACTTATTTATACTTGAGATGCATTTGAGATGCATTTAAGTTTAAGTTAGGCTAGCATCCCAAATGCCATTTATCTTTAGCTTGAATAAATTTGCATAATATATGTAGTCAACTATTTTTTGTAGATTCTACTTAAATAACTTGAACAACAATAAGGTGACCTATAATTACTATATACGCATATAAAAGCTTCTCATGCAAATACTGAACTAAATTATTATAATAATAATCTAAATATAAGCAACAATGTTGCCATTGTTACAAAAAAAAATATCACAACCTTAACTAAATTATTATAATAATAATCTAAATAAAAACTATTCGATAGCAACATGAATACCATCAAAATATGTCAAAACCCAATATAAGCTAGTGTAGCATGTAGAAGCTAGTCTAAAGTAAACACTCCATCATTAACGTTAAGTATAGGGAAAATCCAATATTTGGAATTCCATTGAATCCCCAAAATTTAGTTTTTGGAGTAATACATGGCTAGGGCACATTGCATTTAGTGATGGAGGTAAATTTGACTCTGCGAGGGTAGAAAGCATTCAAAAAGGTAGTAGTCTAAACTTTTTTTTTTTTTTCTTTTTTTTTGAGGATATTATCTACTTGAAATCCGTCAAGAAATTGTTGAATTTACAGATTTGAGTGGTTAAATCTGTATAATCTGAGTGAAATATGTATAATCTGAGTGCCCTGGGAGTTTTTCAGGATGTTGAATTCATTTATGCATTCATAAATGCAATTTCAACAACAAAATATTTCAATTTCGCCCAAATTTATATCACTGGATTCCGATAACAAATACCAAAACATAGAACATTTAGACAACGCCTTCAAAAAATTCCTATACTCATAAATAAGAAATAAATTGTTTCTTTATCAAACTTAATTTATTTGGGGGATTCATCATAAAATTTGTTGAAGTTGTGTAATCTATAGACATATGCTAGATATCAAATGGAGTAAAGACATGTATTTGAAGCAATAAGAAAAGCTATATAAAATCCCCTATTTTGGTAAACCCTTATTATTTAAGTAAATGCATATTTTCTGTTTTATTTCCAAAGATGCAAGTGTAGGCATATTACTTCGAAGCAATGAAGAAGGTTTTAGGCACACAGTTGCATTCATGAGTAAAAGTCTTCGGAACATTGAGATAAATTATACAGTCACAAGTCACTGAGAAGTAGACATTTGCATTGGTGCAATATTGAAATAAATTAATAGGTTGTGTGGGTCACTTGAAAATCATTCAAGACTATCCCCATCCTATGGTAAAATACATATGGTCCCAACTATAATGTTCATTGAAAAATGAATTGAAATCAATTTAGATAATGGATTTAGTTTTACTATACACAATGGGTACCTTACAAGATATGAGTGGAAAGCTGGCAAGATAATGGATCTAGTTTTTGAGTGGAAAGCTTGCAAGATATGAATAAAGTATTCACCCAAAATTGACAAGAGTAACTTACAATCGCGAACAAGTTTCTGAGTAGTTAGGGAGCATTAGCCCCTATGAAAACCTCCCTGTCTTAAATGGAAATCTTGCAAGATATGAAAATATTCATCCAAGACCAAGGAGAAATCTCCTTAGCCAGTTTTAGAGTGAAGGTGAGAGCCAAGAAGGTCTAGTAGAACCTTAGTGATAACCTAAGGTAAACCCAAAAATGACTAAGTCTTGAATCAAACTGTTAACTTGGAGAAAACCAGTTTTTTCAGTTGAGATGGTTCACAGTTATTGATTTGGTGTAGCAAACAGATCTAGACTGTTGTTCGAATGGAACTATCATCGGAGTGGCTAGGTGTGTGGTTGTGTTGGTGCCACGATGAATGATACGCTGAGTCAACATGAACCATTTATATATTGAAGAGTGGTATCAATGAGTTTTGAACCGTTGATCCCAATTTCTAGTTAATCGGAAGGAGGGTCGTTGGAGGCCAGGAAAAAAGGGTAAGAGATAGGAGTCTGAAGACGGGAAGATCTGAGGACCGTCAATCTGTTGGATATGTCCTATAAGATATTAACCATTGGATCTAGAATGGTCCGGATAGAGAAGGAATGCCCAGGAATTGTAGCTGCAGTGCAATTGTAACCTCTGAGTAAACCTTGGCCATTAGATGAAGTGAATGAGGATCGTTAGATCTATTGTGGTGAACGACGTCAGAGTAAGTTGGTTAGAGTGGTGTATGATACCAGAGTGGGTGAACTCCGATGATGAGGGACTCCAAGAGCAAAGAAAAGCCATTGATCGAAGAATATGTACAATGAAATCTTTTCCATAAGATCCTTGTGGGTCCCACCTAACCACTTCATGAATTAGTTGAAGAGATGGGTGATAACCAACATATATGTAAAATGACCAAGGGGATTGAGACCATTGGTCTCCAAGTCCGAGAACCATTGGATCTATTGGAATGATCCATCAGAATGAAAATGTTGGAAGGGAATTTTGGGGCTTATAAGTTGCTATTCCGATGGGAAAGACTTTGAGTCGATATAGACCACTGATCTGGTGACTGGGAGTAGAACTAACTGCCCGATTGAGGGTGTGTAGGTCCCTAGTCACTGCAACGAGATTCACATAATGATTTCGTTGAAAATCTGGTTGATTTGGTAATATTTTTAAAAGTAAATGTTGTGATAAGAGAAGTCTTCACTTAAACATTGATGAACTAAGACCAGGGAAAGTAACTCTAATACTTACCCCAAGGATTGAGGAGAAATTCGAACATCCCATCAACCTAAGTGATATTATGGGGTCGGGTGTGTTGCAAAGTGGTATTGGAGCATAGTTCAAACTTTATGCTTGAATGGGTCATCAAGACCGCTTGATTGTTTGAGAAAATCTTATTTTTCCAAGAATACAGGTTGCAAAATTGATTAATGTAAAGAATAATAATGGTTTGTTGTTTAAGCACGTAGGATGTACTAAAAGAAAGTAGAGGTGAATGGTGTAGCATAGTATGGAAGACACCTCACATTTTAGAGATGAGTATTTTGATGGTTGAAGGGCCAAAGAAACCCCTCCAGACTTGGTAGCCATTGTCAAAAGTATGAAGGCGGAAGAAAATAGGCTCATGAGAGATTAGGCTAAGCAGGAAAATCTGAATGAAGTGTTATTGTAGATTTTGTCAAAAATACAAAAACATTTGTAGCAAGATCCTAGCAATGTAGAGTTGCAACAATCAGAAAGGTTGAAAACCCCTTCAGATGCCTAGAAGCATGGACTAAGACATAACAATGTTTGAAGTATTCCTTCCAAGAAGAGGCATCAAGTGATCGGTATTTATGTAGGAACACAATGAAATACATAAATACACATAAACACAGAGATGCAATGGAAATAAGACTTCATTTCATTAATAACAAATGACTGAAATATGCTTACAAACATAATGGAAATAAACTAGCTAGGGCACTAGTAGCTTATCTCTGAGAAGAGATGTGGTGGCTACTGGCCTCTGAATTGTGTTACAATGAGGCTCAAAGGCCTATTATTATTGAGAAACAATGGAAAACCCTAAACATCCAAATACCTAACCCTAGGAGATGAAACGTCAAGACTATGGGCCCCGTTTGGGTAAGTTGGTACATCAACTTCCCGGGGACATAACTTTGGCATACAATCTTCGTTTCATGCGTTCCATACCTCGTTAGAAACATCTATCCGAGGACTACAACTTTTGGGTGAGAAACATTAATTTGTGATCCATGTTGCTCCCCGTTTTCCCAAAAAATGTCGTTTAAGGCCTCAAAACGACTCTGGAAGTTCAGGACCCGAAAAATTGTTAAAAATAGTAAACTGTGCGGAAACTGAAAAACTGAAAGAAGCAATGGTGGGGGTCCAAGTGGAATAGGTGGGTGGCCACCAATATCCACCTGGATCATTCCTCCCCCCTTAGGA
>JZKD02S1915110.1:142810-154513 GCA_000966675.3 Picea glauca
TCAAATCTTTCGAGGTGAAAACTTTTTACCTCAAAAGATTAAGGTTGGTTACTTGGATTATTGATGTATTAAATTTTATCAGACTAATACTAATAGTATGTGTAACATTTAAAATTATCATTTATGGAAGATTTTTATTTGGTATTCTTTAATGACACATTTATATATCTAATGATAATGGTTGTCATTTCATTTTCATTATTATAGTATTTAAAGCCTTCATTTATATAATTATGATGTACATTTATATAATTATGTTGAACAACCTTATCAATTCTATAGAATTGATTTATATTAATCATTTTGTCTTTGATGAGGCTCACTGGGAAAGGAATATTCCCTAGGAAGCTAATAGTAATCAAGATTATAACATATAAGTCTTAAAAGAAAAAATCGTTAAGACTTTAAATGAAAAACTCATTTATTATGCTAAATTTATGAATGTGTGGGACTCTTGTTTCATATGTAATTTTGAGGACCATGCACTATCCCTCCATTGGTTCATTATCATCACGGCCTACCTACATGTTCATGGCGAGTAATAAGCACTCAATGATAGACAATTAAATTCTCTACGTAATGTGGTGTGTGCGTTTGGATCTTGATTGTGAGGTATATATATAACATTCTACCCATTTCATTAAGAATTTCAATTCGAGATTTCTCTTGGGATACATTTGAAGTAAGTGTGATAGATTTGTTGAATTTAGAATCTTTTTTGAGGTTATTGATTGTTAATGAGTATTAAGACTGAATATTTCATCAATTACTCTGCTGATTTATATACGTGTTCGATGATATATTTTGATATTTTCCTTTACCATTGATTACTTGGGATTAGTAATAAATATGTATTGATCTTTTTATCTTTCATTGGAAAGCATTTTGATGGGAAAGGGGAAGGGGAAAGTTAAGAGACTTTCTTCAATAATGTCTCTTTCACAATATCACTTAAATTTATTAAATATAATGTTTTTGTCATGTAAAAGATGAACAAAAAAAATGCTAGGGACTTAACCTCCATAACCCTTCAAGTAGGTAGAAAAATATTTTTTCTATGTAATAAAGGTTGAAATTAATAAATAAGGTCTATATAATAATGTGAACAAGTCAAATGTAAGAAGACTTAATAGAAACTTCCACTTCTAGAAATATCTTCCTCTAAAATTTTCTTTAGAAGACATAATTAGTATAAATAGAAGTAGAAGGCATGGGAAAGTCTTGTCTTGAGAATTATTATGATAGATATATGTTCCGTTGAAGGTTTACCTCTCAAAGAGGCAAGTGAACTTGCATTTCTATCAATAAAGATATCATTTTTGGCATTGTGGTTCTCTATCTTTTTTTGTTCCACTGGTATTTGTTGCAATATTTTTGTTTCTTCTTATTCTAATATATTTGGCATCTAACAAGTGGTATTGAAGCACTTTCTTCCATATAAATTGTGGGAATTTGTTTTTCCAAGGAAGAGACTTGTATTGTCGGCATCTTTAAAGAATATAGATCTGTCGTTCAACGAGCAAAACTGTAGCTAGGGAAGACTACACACAAGAAATATAGACAGTTTCACAGGGTTACTTGAAACAAATGTTTCAACTTATTGGAAATCTTTGTAACCCATGTTGGTACCCCTTCGAGTAGTATCACATCAGAAAAAATCTATACATAGCCATCACTCCCATGTACCATTAGTTATATCAAGAGTCCCATAGGTCTCTTGAAACCAACTCTAGATTAGTCTATTGACCACCTAACTACTATAGTGACACCGAGAACAACACTTGGAAAGATACTCTCTAGTACCTAGGTAATCAGGTAGTACAACTAAGGGTATATTTGAGCCTCCTTAGTTGGTGCCCTGAGATATTGGGTCGAGTACTACTGTTTGACCCTGCACGTATATCAGAGAGATATAACATAGGGAAAACCCTAACCCTTGGGGAAGAAACATAACAGAAAAGGAACAAAAGAGATATATTGTCGTGCAACCTTGCCTCCTACATTCTGGTTGCAAAATGCCTACACAGTTTTTCGTGTTAACAATTTGGGAAATTCATCACTGCAATATTCTTCATTTCAGAGTATAATTATGTAGGAGTAATATATATATATATATATACTGGTCTTTTCGACACCCTTATTCAGAACCTATCCATTGGACTCCTCTCTTCACCCTGATCACCGTGGTACCTATAATTTTTAAGCCTCTATTTTTTCCGTGGACCCAACCCCATTCTCAACACTCTTATTTGGGACCTATCCCATTAGATTCCCCTTTTTTCCTTGATCATCATAGTACCTATCACTTGTAGAAATTTTTCCGTGGTCTCACCCACTCTTCCCACCACCCTTATTTTCCACCTATCCCATTTGATTCCTCTCTTAGCCCCGTTCATTGTGATACCCCTCCCCTATTCAAAAACAAATTTTGTGTGAACCCCCCTACCCTTTTTTTCCTCTGCCAAAATGGCAATAACCCGCAACCAAGAACTCAATGCCTTGATTCTCAAAAACATCCAAAACAAGGAGGACATCAAGACCCTCAATTCCAACATTAGCAAGATCAATTACTCCATGCAAACCCTCCAAGACCAATGTACCACCCACAAATACATCAAATACATCAAAGAAACACTCGACCAATTGATGAGTTTCTCCATGAACCCTACCTTGTTTGAAAAACCTTCCTATCATGAAGAGACTGAATATTCCAATTTATAAGGCCCTCATTCCAATCCCCTTTATCACAACATACACCTTCTTAGAATTGAGGTGAATGATTTTGATGGCTTGGATCCCATGGGATGGGTCACTCAAATGGAACAGTATTTCTCCTTGCATGGAGTTACTGATGAGTTGGAAAAACTTCGTTATAGTATCCTCTATATGGAAATGGAACACTAACAATGGTGGCAATGGTGTATAAATGCACGCTAAGAGTATGTTTCTTGGACATAGTTTGTTGTTGAGATCTATGAATGCTTTGACACCAACACCAACCATTTAGTCTGTTTGACCAAGTTGAAATAGTCTGGCATAATGGAAGTATTTATTGTTGCCTTTGAGCACTTGGATTTCAAAACAAAGGGCATGTCCAATGCCTTCTTCCGAGAATGCTTTATTAGTGGCCTAAAGAATGAAATTTATGTCCACGTCCTAATGGATCGATCCTATACTTGGTTGGAAGCTACTAAACGAGCCAAGGAAGCACAATAAATTGTCTCCTCCCAAACCAAAAAAACCTCCTTTATTCTTCGCCATAAACCCACTAGTCTCACCCCTCCTCCCACTCCCCTCAAGATCCATAAATTGACTTGGTTAGGAATGGATAAATGCCAACTCAAGGGTCTTTTCTATAACTGTGATAAAAAAATATTTTCCAGGGCACAAGTTGTAACATCCCCAACAACCTGTTGGGTTATGCCACACAAAAAATTTGAACTGTATACAAAATTAAAACATACAAATACTCTGCAAATACACAGATTCATACAGAATAATAATAGAAATACACATGCAACATACGCAGGAAAAACCTATAAAAACAAATGCATAAATAATGATACAACACACAATTGAAACTTATATTTGATAAAAATATCACCAACTGCGTCCAGACCTTCCACGTTCCTCCCATCCATAGACCACAATGCTCGTAATATCATCAGTGGGTCACCCTCAAACTGGGGCTAAACTCTACTAGGTAAAATGGAATATTAAGCCAGTCTAAGGTCTAACAAGAAGCATAATTGCTCAGTCCAAGGTGCCCAACTGCTGCAACTAGCCTATAGTCTCTCATTTCCCACATGCCTGTCACACCCCAGAAAGTGTGCCCCTTCTCTGCTTAACAGTCCCTCGGCTTCCCAACTTCCCTTCCGGGGCATCAACAACAGGCTAGAAAGGAAGTCTCAGAGCCCTGCAGCTATTTTCCAAAGCACCAGGGAACAATTATGAGTAGTTTCTCGCCTAGAGAAACTAATCATGGGTCTGACAAATCACTTCTTCGACATATAAAATCTCTCACTGGGAGAGAAATTCCTACGGGCCTAGGGGTATTACACTCCCCTACCCCTTATTTATGCACTATCCTCAGTGCATTATATACCATGTACAATTCAAAATTCCTCAAAAAACTCCATGTGTTTGCTAATCAATCTTGTTATCCAACTGGTGCTCTGCTTTCAAGCACCAATTCATGTATTCATACCGCAACTGGAAGTCAGTTTCTCTATTCCATAGAGTTGCTTCATGAAAGAATTCAACTCATTGTTCCTTTTGGCACACCCTCATTATGACAACTACCATGTCGTAAGCATCCTTGTGTTGCAACTTCCTTGTTGCACTCAATCGTCTAGGCTCAGGTATCCCTTCACTGCTACACAGTCCCTCAACGATCCATCTTGCCAAGTATTTCACACAGAAGGAAAGTGCTAACTCATTACTAGAACCCCACCAAGGTTCTACATGTATAGGGTTCCAGTGTCTCCAAAAATATGTGTTCTCTATAATAAATATTAACTCACATCTATCACCCACATATAATTATCATGAGAGATTATTATAAAAACTTCATTTTAGAAATTCAAATTTATTCCATAAAGGAAATCCACTATTCCCAAAATACTAAATTATGTCTCATATTTTTCTTGGTTGTTGCAACATGTAATCATTTTTATCATGGATTTATGTAGTATCATAGTTGAGACCACTTTTCCTGCAATCATTTCCAGCTTGCATTTAGCCAACAAATTATTAGTGTTTCATGCACCATAAAATTCTATTGTAATACTTACAAAATCTCATAAGTAATTCCATAAATGTCCACACTTAACAATTTCCATCACCGATTATTAAGTAATTTATTAAATAGAATAAAATACCACTCTATGCATATGCATGTTCACAATTAATATCAGTAAGTTCATTACTCTATTTTCTAAACAAAAAATTCCGGTAGTCAATGCTCATGTGACTACTTGACTTGCAACTTTTCCGTTGCAATGTATAATAGCCCTTGAATGTCCTCAAATCCATGAATTAGTAATGCTTGTAAAATATCAGTTGTTAGCGTAATGATTTCCATTAAATAACATGTATGCATGCATTCACAAAAATGCATTCAATAATGCACTCAAGTATAACAATTTATTATGCATAAGTGTAAGTCTACCATTTACTATGCATGAGTGTAATTGTCAATGCATATCTATTCATTTCATATTTCCATTGATTTTTATAATGCTCTATATCTAAGTCATGTATCTCACCGTTGGTAAATTGGAAATCTGGCCAATGCCTTGACAGATTCTCCATACACTTCCTATTGTCTTTTCAATTATTTTGATGCCTTCCTTTTCGACCTGAATACTACACCAATAATATAATTTTGTGGTGTTCATTAGTGTTAGCAAAAATGTTGTAGTCCAAATATTATTTAGAAGTAGGAAGTTCATTGGATATTTGTGTGGTACATATCCTTTCCATAACCAACCATGTCATGGTCTCATACATGACTAGCATTTATGGCACCCATTCCTATAACATGTCCATACCTTTTATTGCCTTGGTTATTAACTCATAACCACTTAACATGACATGTTGTTATGTCAGTGTATGCATTCAAAAGCTAAAAAAAAATTAGAATTATTACAGGCATCCAATCTTTACCACACCTAGTGGTATTTTATTCATATCAATACATTCAACTAATACAATAATGTGATTTTATAAAATAAAATTGGATGATGAATTTCTTACATAAATTCCCTTCATCAATTATGCAATAAGAGTACATAAAACTCATACCTGCGTAGCTTCCATTAAATGAATTTAATGATACCTGGACAGATGATAACAATAGAAGATCCCATGCTTCTATTATAAGACTTATAATCCACTCTTCAGCTTTATGTTGCTTCCTTCTATATGCAACAACATTAGTAGCAGGGCTTTCAAACATGCAATAATTCTCTCTTTCCTGGTACAACAACCACCATTATTTTATATATGTATATTAACAAATTGGCATTTGTCAATTCATATTTGTATGCACTAATAATGCATCATTAGAATGCTCCTAAATGCGTTTTCATGTCAATTTCATGTACTATGTATGGCTATCCAACAAGCCATAACATAATTGTTGCTACAGTAATTGCAACAACCTCTTTCTCCTTGTATCATTGTTCTTTGTTGTTCCTAGAAGTCTTCAATTCTTCCTAGATTTCTGAATCTTCTTGTCTTCTTACAAAAGAAAACAATGTTCCTGATTGCTCTCTATCTTGAGTAGTTTTCCATCCCAACCTTTCTTATCTACTTTGCACACTTGTAGCCATATATTATGTTGATATTAATTTTAGGCATTCCACTATTACTTGGATCCCTCTTATCCAACTCCTACATGACCAAATTACATTTCCAGCCATGGTCTTTAATTAACCTTGGATATTTAAAGCCAATTTCTTTATTGAAACAAATTGATTCAATCTTTCCTTGACTGAACATACCAACTCTTGGAGTTTCTTACTGAATCATTACTTTCTCTTATCCTGACCCATATAAATTCAACCCGACTTGCATAATCAACTTCCATTATGCCATATTGATGCACCTTTTCCTTCTTCTCCATGTTTGACTCCTTTTGGATTAACATCCCAATGTACCCTGTCAATGCACTCATCTATTGGGAATGTACTCAACAGTCCTTCCCATTGTTGTCACAGTTCCTCGAATATTACAGAAGACTATGTATAACTTGGTATCCATCTATTGGTACCTTTCAACTATCTTAATTTACTCATGAACTTCATCCAGTCTCTAATACATTTAGCTTCGAGTAATTCCTCTACTAAGAGTTTTATTGCATCATTATAGATCCAATATTTCCATAGTATATTATTTTATTCCTCAACCAAAACTCCTTACTTATTTTCACCTTCATTTCTTTATCCTTTAGGTGATGCCCTTGATACCATGCTTCCATTACGCACTCTGATAACCATAAGTGAAGCATTACTCTATAATTGCATAGCTAATCCTTGGAGATGATGCACTCTTTATCCATATATGCCTCAATCCTATCTCTTTATCTAATTACTATCATTATGATAGTCAATTCCTTTTATAATAGATCTGACTCCAATGTATTTCTTAATCTGTATATTGGTTTCTTTGGGAGTGAATGGACTTTAACTATTTCATTCACTAAATGATCTATTCCTTTGCCCGGATTCCATTGAGTACTTGACTAACATGAGTGGACTTCCTATAGTGGCTTCCCAAGACTTTATGGCTGCACCTAGATTCATACCTTAACATTTTGTAGTCTTGGCTTTTGATCATCTTATGAAAGATTTTGTCATAACACTCTTTCCATGAGTACCTCTGCTTATATTTAATTAAATTTCAACCTTCTCACCTGTTATGAACTAAATGTTGTTAACTCTGCAAAATTTTCAACCAACAAAATTTGTTAGGCTAAATAATTTAACAAATTTATGAAATCATGTACAATTGTGTTTCAATAATGCATCATAATTCCTTCTTTTAATATCTTGTGAAAATTAACTACCCAAGTCAATTTTCTAGGTGGATACTTAGACTTCCCTATCCAAGAACTTATCCAATGATTGCTCCCTTGCTCAATTCCGAGTCTTGAGCAGAAAGTTGTGGTCATTTGAAAATTGCCCATTAACTTCTCATGTTCACACTTCAACTAGGTGCAAATCTAAATTGTAATTATGCATTTTTGCACCTGTTCCATAGGATTTTTGGTAGGATCCTAATTGGGTTTCTTCATATATAGGTTTTGAAATTTATTTCCAAGTTTCACCTCTTTCTGGGTTCTGGGCTGCTAGTTACAACCTGCTGAAGTTGTAGGCCAGTTAGTGTTTTTGGCCTTGAATGCTACAAGTACCTTCTGTGCCATCTTAAACATTTTTAACATGCCCAAAATTTTAATTCAACTCCATGAATGTGTTCTATGGTTCAATAGTTTTCCTGATGGTATCAGTCACATTTCTGTGATGCAAACCCCCACCCTTCCTAGGGGGCTCGCGTGACCTCCCAATCTTAGGATCTTCTTTTGGAGACGAATTATCTCTCAGATCCGTGTTGGATCCTCTCTTAATGTACACATGCCATTTTTTATTTCTTTATGCAGGTCCAACAAAACTCACAGGCGCTTTACGCTAAGACCCTTTCACCTAGAATCAAAACCACATGCACTAGACCCTTTTCTTCGGTGGAAATATCACGTGACTGCAGGCTAGAACCAAGCGCTCAACTAAAAGGTACTATCTGGAGCTCTGGGACTTCGACGCTCCATGAACATTCACCTTTTCAACACTCCAATCTCTCGTAGTGGTTATCGGCTGAATTCGGTCATAAAGTGACTTTGACTGGCAGGTGTAGGTCTTATCCCTATCCTTTCTCTGTCCGAACTCTTACAGCCATATCTGATGGCTGGCAGAAATTCTCTTCCCTCCTCCACGATCTATAGTGGAGATTCACTTTGGGACTCCGGGCTTCGAGAGTTTCCATGACTCCAACACACAAAAATCTCGTACTATCAAACTAGAAAACTCTCGAAGAGTTCATGGATCAATGGTCCACACTTTTCTCCTTGATATACGGTTGAGATCAAATCCGGGACTCCAGGACTCCAAGCTTTAGAATTTTCCCTACTCCAACACATGCTACCTCCCGGATAGCCAAAATCTGAACTGAAATTGACGACTCACACTCCTCCCACAACCAACGGCTATGATTAACTCTGGGCTTCAGGATTCGAGGCTTCTTACTCCAGATGACCATCACACTCCTGAACTTTCAAACATTGAATTGGATAAGGGAGGATATCTACGATCGATACTCCCCTTTGATCAATGGCTAGGATTAACTCCGATACTTTGGAGCTTCGAAACTTCTCGCTCCAGACGACCACCACACTCTCGAACCGTCGAACGCCGAATTGGCAAAGGATGGAGATCTACGGTTGAGACTCCCCTTTAATCAATGGATAATATTAACTATGGTACATCGAAGCTTCGAGACTTCTCACTCCAGATGACCACCACACTCCCAAACTGCCAAACGTCGAATTAGCAAAGGACGGGGATCTACGACAGAGACTCTCCTTTGATCAATGACTAGGATAGACTTTGGTGCTTCGAAGCTTCGGGACTTTTCACTCTAGATGACCACCACACTCCCAAACTGCTGAAGGCCAAATTGACAAAGGATGTATATCTATGACTGAGAATCTCCTTTGATCAACGACTAGGATTGACTACGATACTTCAGAGCTTCAGGACTTTTCGCTCCAGATGACCACCACACTTCCGAACTGTCGAATGTTGAATTGGAGAAGGATGAAGATCTACAGCTGAGACTCTCCTTTGATCAGTGGCTAGGATTGAATCTGGTACTTCGAAGCTTCGAGAATTGTTTCTCCAAAAGACCACCACACTCTCTAACTTTCAAATGTCGAATTGGAGAAGGACGAAGATCTACGGCTGAGACTCTACTTTGATCAATGACTAGGATTGACTCTAGTACTTTGGAGCTTCGATACTTTTCACTCCAAATGAACACCACACTCTCGAACTAATGAAATCCTAATTGGTGAAGGATGGGCCAGTCTATCATCGCTCTCTATCAAAAAAATGAGGAAATCAAGCGCCAAATCCAAGACCTACTCGAAAAGGGGCACATTTGACCAAGATTATCACCTTGTGGAAGCCTAATCATGCTTGTGCAGAAGAAAGAAGGGACCTGGAGACTCTGTATTGATTATTGGGCCATAAATAAAATCACAATCAGGAACCGATACCCAATTCCCCGAATTGACTATCTTCATGACCAACTCAAGGGGGCCAAATACTTCAGTAAGATTGATATGAAGTCCGACTACCACCAAGTCCCAATAGAGTAGACCAATGTATGGAAGACTTCCTTCAAGTCCAAAGAATGTTTTTTTGAATGGTTGTTCATGCCCTTTGGCTTGACAAATGCCCCAACAAATTTCATGAGGATGATGGATGATATATTGTGTCCTTTCACCAATTCTTTTGTGGTGGTGTATCTGGATAACATCCTCATCTTCAGTAAGAGTTGGGAGGAACACTTGCAACATATTTAGTAGGTTTTTCACACTATGCGGCAAAACAAGCTATATGAACATTTTAAAAAATGTTCCTTCAGCATGAACAAGGTCCAGTACCTAGGCTACATTTTTTATGAACATGGGGTGCATGTCGATCCATCCAAGATCCAAGTCATTCATGACTAGCTAGCCCCAACCGCACTCACTCAGCTTTGAATCTTCTTAGGCCTTTCCAATTTCTATCGCAGGTTCGTGTTGGGATTCTACCACATTGCATGGGCCCTTAGCCAAGTGACCAGGGGTGGTGGCAAGGAAAATTTTGTGTGGGGATAGTCACAACAGAAATCATTCAATGATTTGAAGCAACGCTTATGCTCAACCCCGACGCTCTCATTACCCAACCTGTAGTAGCCTTTTGATATTGAGACATATGCTTCAGACTATGTTGTGGGTATAGTTCTCACTCAACATGGAAATCATGTGGCCTATCATAGTGAGACACTATTAGATACCATCCATAAGTACCCCAATTATGAAAATAAATGTACACCATTGTACAAGCCTGCCACTAGTGGAGGCATTACATTATCAAGAAGGAGACAATCATCCACACTGATCATAAACCTCTGCAGTTCATGTAGACACAAGGAAAATTGTAGAATGACCATGATCAGAAGTGGTCCACATACTTGTAGTAGTTCCATCTCAACATCAAGTATAATATAGGGAGCATCGTCGCATCGTTGACTTCCTCAATCGAATTCCAGTTGCAGCACTAACCACGGTGCTACACTCATGCAGAAATGGGACCTTGATATGGCCCCAACTCTATGAGAGCGATCCTGACTTCACCACTAACTACAATATGTTGGGAAAAAACACAATTTTCACTGATTTCCATCTTTAGGACGGGTTGCTGTGCCATATAGGCCTTCTCTACATCCCATCAAGCGAGCGAGAGAATATGATTTTGGAAGCTCACTACAATCAGGTGGTAGGACACTTTGGCGTATAAAAGATAGTGGTAGTGCTGCAACAACATTTCTATTGGACAAAACGTCCACATGATGTCAACAAGTATATCAGGTCTTGCATGGCCTGTGCCATTGCCAAGACGACCATTAAGAAACAAGGCATGTACACCCCTCTGAATACTCCTGACAAACCCTGGGAATCCATATCGATAGTGTAGTGTCCCCAAGGCCGAGCCCCGTTACAGATCATGTTATATGCAAGGAATTGTAAATATGTTCTATAGGCTGGTGAGCCAAGTTTGTATAAGCTGTAGGCTTATGATTTTTGTTAGGCCAGGGAGCCTAAGTGTTGAAGGCCAGGAGCCTGTTAAATGTACTTGTATGTATGCAAGTCAATTAATAAAATATAAATACTGCCAGTGCAGACTAACCACGATGAATGAGTGATGGGGGACTGAGCGTCCACAGATTGGGCAAGGGATCAAGGGGCTGGAAGGTGGGAAATGGGTTGAGTGAGGAGCCTAGGGGCTAAGCCTAGGGGGCTTAGGCCTGGAATAATATTTTATTAATATTCCTAAAAATCCATGTGCACATTATTTTATCCTAAGTCCTTTTTGGAAGGAC
>JZKD02S1915110.1:161148-172278 GCA_000966675.3 Picea glauca
AGAAATATGTACCTGATGCTAATCATGTTATCGATTGGACTGTGATTCAGGTGGAACCAGAAGGTGTCCTGCAAGTACATCCTGTGCGCATATTGGACAGGAAAAACAAGCAGCTTCTAAATCGAGCCATAGAGCTTGTAAAAGTCCAGTGGACCTGGTACAGTCCTGAGGACGCGACATGGGAGCATGCAGATATTATGCAGGCAGAGTACCCGCATCTTTTTGAAAATTTTGAAGGACACACAGAGGAAGTGAAAGTTGCACTGAGGACAGTGCAAAAATAAGGGGAAGGGGTTGTAGTGTCCCCAAGGCCGAGCCCCGTTACAGATCATGTTATATGCAAAGAATTGTAAATATGTTCTATAGGCTGGTGAGCCAAGTTTGTATAAGTTGTAGTCTTATGAGTTTTGTTAGGCCAGGGAGCCTAAGTGTTGAAGGCCAGGAGCCTATTAAATGTACTTGTATGTATGTAGGTCAATTAATAAAATATAAATACCGCCAGTGCAGACTGACCACGATGAATGAGTGATGGGGGACTGAGCGTCCACATATTGGGCAAGGGATCAAGGGGCTGGAAGGTAGGAAAGGGGTTGAGTGAGGAGCCTAGGGGGCTTAGGCCTGGAATAATATTTTATTAATATTCCTAAAAATCCATGTGCACATTATTTTATCCTAAGTCCTTTTTGGAAGGACCTGTGAATTCCCAAGTGGTGGGAGGAAGGTGTACGTATGGAATGCATGCAGTTCCCAGGGTGACAAGTGTCAACCCTGGTGCATGCAAATAAAAACCCTGAACTGAGACGAGAATGCTCTCTCGCCTCCATTCTGAACCAAACCTCTGTACGTGGAACCGGTACGACCTCTGCTGGATATCCTGACTCATCTCTTGAACCGTGAGCAGTGTTGGCCTGAGAAAAACCGTGAAATACCTGTCCAGAGCGAAGAGTCTGTGTATGTTCCAGGAAATCCCAAGAACGCATCCCATGAACCCAAATTCCCTGCGTTAAACTCGAGTGGAAGAATCCCTGGTTGTTCGGGGAGAATTGAATTAGCCTGTGCGTGAAGCCTGCTCCGAAATCATCTCCGTGAGATCATTCCGTGATTTCCAAGCCGTTGTTGGAAGTATTGTCTATGTTTCTTGTGGATCGCTGTGAATGCGCAGAACTGGACTGCGTGAGGCTTGTTGGCCTGTGAGCGACCCCTCCAGGTGAGGGAGTGCGAAGAGGGAGAAGAGGACTCCTGGAAGGAATCCCTGTAGCTGCCATAGAGCCCAGAGAATTCTGGTCCGGTCTGTTCCTGTAACCCAAGGTAAGGGAGATGGGAAGCCGAAGGACTGTCTAGGTGACAGAGAAGGTGCACTCTCCTGGGGTGGAACAGGCATGTGGGGAATGAGGGTATGTGGGCAGCGAGCGTGGGAGATTCCTGGGAGAGCTTCTTCCTGGTGAATGTGTATGTGCTATCTTCCCTGTAACCTCAACTTAGCCTAGGATTCCTTGCCTTGGGGTGGAACTCGGTCCTAGCTCAGGGGTGACCTACTGTTGAGCTGATGAACTGTGTGGTCTAAGGCTAGGAGGTTCGTGGAAGGCCTGCACTTGGTTGGTGATTTCTACAGCAGATAAAAGATAAGTAATTTGAGTTATGTTTATCACATTTGACATGACTGTGTTGTTTTGTATCATGTTTTCCGCTGTGCGAATGAATTAATGATAAATGCTATGGAATGATTATTTATAGCAATACCCATATATTACACTCTGAGTTTAAGTATGTTTAATTCTGTTAAATACATTATTTATAATTTCATGTACAGAATGGTAAACTGAGGGGGTTGGGAACCCCGGAGTAGTGAAAGGGTTCACTACAAATTGATATTAGAGCAATTGGTACGCTACAAATTGGTATCAGAGAAATTGGTACGCTACAGATAGACTACATGTCGGGCCTTCGTTCAACCAAGTAGGGAAATGACCTTGCTTTTGTGGTTGTTGATCGATTTTCCAAGATGGTGATTCTGGTCGCCTGCAAGAAGAGCATCACAACAGAGGCCACCACCAAACTCTTCTTTGAACGAGTGTGGGTACATTTTGAGATACCACAAACCATCATCTCAAATCAGGATATTCGGTTCCTCAGCACATTCTGATTGAGCCTTTAGTCATAGCTGGACACCAAGCACACCAAATCCATGACCTTCAACCCCCAAACGGATGGCCAAAACGAGGTCGTTAACATGATGATCACATATATCTTGCACATGTACAATTCCAATCATTCGCACACATCGGATGAGATTCTTCCCTATGTTCAACACAGTTACAATAGAGCCATACATAGCTCAACCAACCTGATATAGGTGGATATTGGTGGCTACCCACATGTTCCAACTGGCTCCTTTAACCAGTTTTTAGTACAACACGTTCTTATGCACTTCTTTGTAATTGTGGGTTCTACACTTCCAGGGTTTTCTGGAGCCCTACACATCCTCCAGGAGGATACTGGTGGCCTCCCACCTAATCCAACTAGCTTATTTTGTATGTTTTCATTTCAGCACATCTTGATGTACTTCTAGGGCCGTTTTGGGGCCCTAAATAGTGTTATTTTGGCTTTCCACATTCAAAATATAATTGGAGTTGGATTTTTATGGTGTAATGCATAGTTCTCGAAAAGATCTTTCCAACAGGCTATCACGTGCCTAAAATGGAGATCATATGCAAAAGTTATGACCTCGGGAAGTTGATGTATGAACTTACCCAAATGGTGCCCATATGAATCTTGGCGTTTCATCTCCTAGGGGTAGGTTTTTATATGTCTAGGGTTTTGGCATTCTTTTTTAACATAAAAAGGCCTCCAAAGACTCATTGTAATCATCTTCTTGCGAATGAGCATAGCTGTCACATCTCTTCTCGGAGATAAAGCTGCCAACATTCTAGCGAGTCTTGCACTCTGTGTTTTTACAGTCTCTTTACAATTCTTTCATTAATAGAAATCAAGTATTTTTGTATTTTCTCTGTTCTGGAAAGTTTCATGAGTATTTCATTGTAATTTATCTGCTTTCATTTCATTCCAAAATTAAACTGAATCGGTGGTATCAGAACATGCCTCTCTTGATCGTTTTTCAACACATGTCCCCGATGAGGTCCGAGTATAGCCAGTTGGGTCTCGGTTTTTTCTCTCTTGAGAAAAATCACTCTCACACACACAAGAAACCCTCGATGGCAGCAGAAAATAAAAACAACGAAGCATAATATTCTATTAACCTATTGCTTGAGCAAGCTCTAGCGCGACAGAGGGACGAAATGATGGAGAATTTTTCACACATTCTTCAACCCATGTCGATAACAACATACACATCTTCATAAAGCAACCATTTTGGAGGAACCTCTCCCTTCAAAGTACAAGTCAATTTTTATATTCCCATATTTGAAGTTCAGATAGATGCAGATGTCCTAGAAAAATGGTTAAGTCTATTAGAAGGTTATTTCTCTGTTCAAAAAAATTTCAACAAGGAAAAGATCACCTTCGCACTTCTCAAGGCTCTCCCCCATCTCAAAAATTGGTGGGAAAATTACTGGGAGCAGAGTTCCATAGAGGAAACTGGAATATATGGGTCTAAGACCACTTGGGATTTTTTTTTGGATGCGGTCAAAGAACAATACTATTCTGTTGATAACTATGAAGACCACTACACGATATGGACCATACAGCGGAAAGAGAAGAGACAAACAATGTCGTAGTTCAAAAATAATTTCAATAACTTGTGCACCAAGCTGGGTATCAAGGAATCTGAGTGACATCTAGTTTTGAAATACCATGGGGCTTTGCATAGGTACATCCAAACCAAAATGTATTTCATAAACATCTCATCATTGGGAGATGCCTATCGATATGTTGTCAAAATCGAGCAGAAATTTAGGCACCAGAAGGAATGGGAAGTTGAATATGAAAATATGCCACAACCAAATCATGGTAAATACGACCCTAACCAACAACCTCTAGAAAAATGCTCCAAGACACGGGAAAAAAATGGTAAAAGGAAGACAAAGAATGACACTGGGAAGTGGTGTAACTTCCACAAAATCCCCTTGCACAACACTGATGAATGTCCCTCAAAACAGTCATTGGTGGACGAGGTCAAAGACACGGAGCCAAACTCTGATTCAGAATATGATCCAGAAAATATTGAAAACAAAAAGATCATCGACGCAGACACCACTTCTACTGTTACGACCACAACAATTCAACCCAAAGATTCAGTAGATCATGAAGATGGGGAGCACCTCTTCCATTCACATATGTGGGTGAAGGGGACCCCATTGCATTTAATTGTTGATAACAACAACCAGAAGAACCTCATCTCATATAAGGCCGTCAAACAATTGTGGTTTTTGACAACACCACACCAACAACCATACAACATTGGGTGGCTTCACCAAGGACGAGATCTCCATGTCAGCCAACAGTTCCACCTATCCTATGGCATATAGCTCTTCAAGGATGAGGTAGTGTGTGATGTTACCCCTCTTGATGTATGTGATGTTTTTTTGGGCCAACCATATAGGTGGAAACGCCATGTTGTATATGAGTTTAGACCCCATAGTGTCATTATTACTCTGAGAGGTTAGCTCTATAAGATACTAAAGGTAGTTCCGACTACTGCTCCACCAAAACAGTGCCGCAAGGTAATCTCTCATACTGCAAAATTCATCATCTTCACAGTCCGTTCAAAGGATGCACAAAATACCACTACAACCACTTCATCCTCAACACCTTCTATCCAGCAAAAACAAATTGTTTCTTCACCTACAATGGTGCTTACACAATTCCCTGTCAAACCCAGAGACAACATATTGGTGGATCATACTCAACCCTTCCAGCAACAGGCTTGTGACATTCTTCCACAGACCAAACAAGCTGACTCCTCCAACAAAGAACACAGATCACCAAGATTCAGATTCAGAAAATGATTTCCCCTCTTCCCTGGGCACTCAACACAATGGATACCATTTCTTCCTAATGGGGGAGGATTGATCCAGCTGGATATTGGTGGCCACCCACGTGTTCCAACTGGCTCCTTTCTCCAGTTTTTAGTACAACACGTTCTTTTGTACTTCTTTGTAATAGTGGTTTCTACACTTCCATGGTTTTCTAGAGCCCTACACATCTTCCAGGTGGATACTATTGGCCTCCCACCTAATCCAACTAGCTAATTTTGTATGTTTTCACGTCAGCACATCTTGTTGTACTTCCAAGGTCGTTTTGGGGCCCTAAATAGTGTTATTTTGGCTCGCCACAGTCAAACTGTAAACATAGTTAGATTTTGATGATGTAATGCGTATTTCTCAAAAATACCTTTCCAACGGGCTATCATGAGCCTAAAACAGAGATCGTATGCAAAAGTTACGACCTCTGGAAGTTAATGCATTGACTTACCCAAACAAGACCCACATGAATCTTGGTGTTTCATCTCCTAGGGTTAGGTTTTTGGATGTCTAGGGTTTTGGAATTCTTGTTTAACATAAAAAGTCATTCAGAGACTTATAGTAATCATCTTCTTGCGAATGAGCGTAGTTGTCACATCTCTTCTCAGAGATAAAGATGTCACCGTTCTAACAAGTCTTGCACTCTGTATTTTTACTGTCTCTTTACAATTTTTTCATTAATAGAAATCAAGTATTGTTGTATTTTATTTCTTCTGGCAAGTTTCATGAGTATTTCATTGTAATTTCTCTTCTTTCATTTCGTTCCAAACTTAATATGGATCAATGGTATCAGAGCAGGCCGCTCTTGATCATTTTTCAGCGCATGTCCCCGATGAGGTCCAAGTATATCCAGTTGGGTCTCGAGTTTTTCTCTCTTGAGGACAATCACTCTCACGTACCCAAGAAACCCTCGATGGCAGAAGAAAAGAAAGACAAAGGAGCAAAAGATTTTATTAACCTGATTCTTGAGCAAGCTCTTGTGCAACAGAGGGACGAAATGATCGAGAATTTTTCACACATTCTTCAATGCCTGTCGATAGCAACAAAAAAATCTTCATCAAGAGGCCATTTTGGAGGAAACTCTCCCTTCAAGGTACAAGTTAATTTTTATATTCCCATATTTGAAGGTCGGATAGATGTAGATGCCCTAGAAAAATGGTAAATCTATTAGAAGGTTATTTCTCTGTTCAAAATTTTTCTAGCAGGGAAAAGATCACCTTCGTACTCGTACTCTTCAAGGCTCTCCCCCATATCAAACATTGGTGGGAAACTTACTAGGAGAAGAGTTCCACAGAGGAATATGGAATATATGGGGTCGAGCCCACTTGGGATTTTTTTGTGGATGCGGTCAAAGAACAATACTATCATGTTGATAACTATGAAGACCAGTACATGAGATGGACCAAACTGCGGCAATAGAAGAGACAAACAGTGTCAGAGTTCACAAATAATTTCCATACCTTGTGCACCAAGATGGGTATCAGGGACTCCGAGTGACATATGGTTCTGAAATACCGCGGGGCTCTACATAGGTACATCCAAACTGAAATAGAATTCATAAACATATCATCATTGGGATCTCCCTATCAATATGATGTCAAAATTAAGCACAAATTTAAGCACCAGAACAAATGGGAAATCGGGTTTGAAAACTTGCCACAACCAAAGCATGGTAAAGATGACCCTAACCAACCACCTCTAGACAACCAGTCCAAGACACAAGACAAAAATGGTAAAGGGAATATGAAGAATGACACTAGGAAGTGGTGTGACTTACACAAAATCCCCTAGCACAACACTGATGAATGTCACTAGAAACAATCATTGGTGGCCTAGGTCAAAGACACAGAGCCAAACCCTGATTCAAAATCTAATCCATAAAATATTGAAAACAAACAGATCATCGACGCAGACCCCACTACTACTGTCACGACCACAAAAATTTAACCCGGAGATTTAGTAGATCCTAAAGAGGGAGAGCTCCTCTTCCATTCACAGATGGGGGTGAAGGGTACCCCATTGCATTTCATTTTTGATAACAACAACCAGAAGAACCTCATCTCAGTTAAGGCCGTCAAACAGTTGGGGTTGTCGACAACACCACACCCGCAACCATAGAACATTGGTTGGATTCACTAGGGACGATATCTTCATGTCATCCAACAATGTCACCTATCCTATGGCATCCAACACTTCAAGGATACGGTAGTGTGTGATGTTACCCCTCTTGATGTATGTGATGTTGTTTTGGGCCAAACATTAATGTGGAGATGACATGTTGTCTATGAGTCTAGACCCCATAGTTTCATTATTACTCTGGGAGGTCACCTCTATAGGATACCAGAGGTAGTTCTGACTATTGCTCCACCAAAACAGTGTTGAAATATAATCTCTCATACTGAAAAATTCATCATCTTCACAGTCTATTCAAAGGATGCACAGAAGACCACTACAACCACTGCAACCTCAACACCTTCTATCCAGCAAAAACAAATTGTTTCTTCACATACAATGGTGCCTACACAATGCCTCGTCAAACCCATACACAATAGATTTTTGGATCATACTCAATCCTTCCAACAATAGGCTTGTGACAATCTTCAACATACCAAACAGCCTGAATCCTCCAACAAAGCACGCAGCTCACCAAGATTCAGATTCAGAAAATGATTTACCCTCTTCCCTGGGAACTCAACGCAATGGATACCATTGCTTTCTAAGTGGGGATGATTGATCCAAGTGGATATAGGTGGCCACCCACCTGTTCCAACTGGCTCCTTTTGCCATTTTTTAGTACAACATGTTCTTTTGTACTTCTTTGTAATTGTGGGTTCTACACTTCAAGGGTTGTTTGGAGCCCTACACATATTCCAGGTGGATACTAGTGGACTCCCACCTAATCCAACTGGCCTACTTTGTATGTTTTCATGTCAACACATCAAACTATATTTTTTGGTTTATGTTATGCATGTAATAATTTTAGACATAAAGTTGTGAATTGTCGAGCTAAAAACAGGAACAGTAACAACTTTGAGAGTTATACACAAAGGGATTATTCAAGGAGACCTAGTGACACACAAAGAAGAAGTTACAACAGGTTTGAATATTTGAGCACTGAAGTGGAATGTTACAAATGTAACAATTTTGGACACATGGCCAAGGATTGCAGAATGACAGTCCCTCCTAAAGAACCTCAATGGAATAACAACAGTCATAGACAAGAACCTCAGAAAACAACATGGATGAGAAAGAAAGATCAGTATAACAATGAAGAATGCACAGTCGCTCTACAAGCTAATCAGAAGAAACACGATTGGTATGCTGACAGTGGATGTTCAAAACACATGACAGGTGATAAAGACAATTTTCTTGCATTATGAAAAGAAAAAAATGGACCAGCCTCCTTCGGAAATGATAATTCATCCAAAATCATTGGAGCAGAAACAATCTGAATTAGGAACAAGAATGAAAAGGCACAAAATGTTCTACTGGTAGAAGATATGAACATAATCTTCTAAGTGTGAGTCAAATGTGTGACCAAGGTCATAAACTTACTTTTGATTAAGAAAAGTGTGAGATAAAAAAAAGAAGGTTCAAGGAAATTGGTCGGTACAACTGCAGGAACTTCAAACAACATATATGTGTTAAGTGAAATTGGAAATGAAAAGTGTTGTCTAGGAAAGGAATATGAAATTTGGTTATGGCATAGAAGAATGGGTCATATGATTTTTTATAACCTTGTCAAAGTCAGCAAAAGAGAAGCACTCAGAGAAATGCCCCAGATCACAAAACCAACCAACACTTTATGCAAGCATTGTCAACAAGGAAAGCAAACAAAGACCAGGTTCAAATCAAAGGAATATTCAACAACAAGACCACTGGAAATTGTGCACACTGATCTAGTTGGACCAACTATAACAAAGGGATTAAAAGGATAAAAATGTTTTATGTTATTAGTTGATGATTATACAAGAATGACTGCAGTTTGCTTTCTCAAGAACAAGTCAGAAGCTTTTGAAAACTTCAAGATATACAAGGAAATGGTTGAAAATGAGATGGATTCAAGAATCAAATGTTTGAGATCTAATAATGGAGGAGAGTTCACTCAAAAGGAATTTATGGACTAATGTAGCAGTCATGGAATAAAAAGACAATTCTTCGTTGCTAGGACACCTCAACAGAATGGAGTTGTTGAAAGAAAGAACATGACAGTACAAGAAACAACTCGAACAATGCTAATGGACTCCAAATTGACAGATATATTTTGGACACAGGCATTGCATACAACAGTTCACATTCAAAATAGATTAATTCTCAGAAACAACACTGATAAAACTCCCTACGAGCTATGTAAAGGAATACCAGCAAATGTGAAGTACTTAAGAGTTTTTGGAAGAAAATGCTACATCAAAAGAGAATATGGAAGAATGGGAAAGTTTGACTCTCGTGTGGAAAAATGAATACTTGTTGGTTACTCAAGTACAAGGAAAGCATACAAGTGTTACAATCTAAGCTTGAACAAAGTTGTGGAAAGCATCAACATAACAATTGATGAAACAAGCAGACCAGAATCAAAGGAAGAAGAAAACAAATCAATGGAACAACTTTTCGAAGAAGAAGATGAAAAAGAAGTATAAGAGGAAGATGAAGATGAATGGAATCCAACAAAAGCAGAAGAGCAAGTTCAGAAAGTATCTCCAAAGACACTTAGCAAACGAGTACAGAAGAATCATCGTTCAGATCAGATTATTGGAAACAAAGATGCAGGAGTTGAGACTAGAAGAAAAATCCGTTCACCAGAACAAACACACCTAGCACTCTTATCTACAATTGAACCAAATTGTTTTAAGAAGCCAGGAATGATGAATTTTGAAATAAGGCCATGGATGAAGACTTGGATCAAATAGAGAAAAATGACACTTGAGAATTGGTTCCAAGACCAAAGAATAAGAATGTGATTGACACAAAATGGGTTTTCAAGAATAAATTGAATGAAGATGGATAGGTTACAAGGCACAAAGATAGATTGGTATGTAAAGGATATGCACAGATTAAAGGAATCAACTTTGAAGAGACATTTTCCCCAGTTGCCAAAATGAAAGAAATCTGTTTAATTTTAGCTTATGCATGCTCCAAAAATGTTAAAGTATATTAGATGGACGTAAAATCAACGTTTCTAAATGGGGAACTTGAAGAAGAAGTCTACATTGAACAACTAGAAGGATTTTAGTTTTCAGAGTACACAGACTATGTATGTAAATTAAAGAAGACCTTGTATGGTCTAAAACAGGGTCCTAGAGCATGGTCCTCCAGACTGGATCAATACATGTAGTAGGCAGGCTTCAGAAAAGGAAGTGTAGACAATAACCTCTACATCAAGGTATGTCAAGGTAATATTTTATTAATTGAGGTTTATGCTGATGATATTATTTTTGGTAGTGATGATGACAGGTTAAGCCAGAAATTTGAAAAATACATGCAGAATGAATTTGAAATGTCGTTACTTGGAGAACTATCCTTATTTCTGGGACTTCAGATACGTCAAAGCAACCAAGAAATTCTTATTTCTCAAACCAAGTATATCATAGAAATGCTAAGAGGTTCAGAATGGAAGATTGAAAACCAGTTATCACTCCCATGCAAACCAGTTGTAAGTTGAGCAAAGATGATAATTCGAAGTCTACATATCAGAGGCAATACAGGTCAATGATTGGCAGCCTACTATATGTGACAACATCCAAGCTAGATGTAATGCAAGTAGTTGGACAGGTGGCACGATTTCAACCAGCACCAAAGGAATCACATGTATTAGTAGTAAAGAGGATTTTTAGATATCTCAAAGGAACATAAGAGTTTGGATTATGGTATCCAAAAGGAAAATATCTATCACTTATTGCCTACACAGATGCAGATTGGATAGGTTGTATTGATGACCGACGAAGCACCAGTGGAGCAACGTTCTACTTAGGTGAGTGTTTGGTATCATGGCTAAGCAAGAAACAATCATCAATATCTCTATCTACAAACGAGGCAGACTATATTGCAGCAACAACATGTTGTACATAGGTTCTTTGGATGAAATAAACTTTGATAGATATACAGGTTGAGTATGATGAGCCCATTCCAATATATTGTGATAATACAAGTGCCA
>JZKD02S1915110.1:184761-210559 GCA_000966675.3 Picea glauca
TTGTTTTCAAACTCAAGAAGTCATTGTATGGCCTTAAGCCGTCTAAATGGTACAAGAAGTTTGATTCCTTCATGGTGAGTCAAAATTTTACAAGAAGTGAATATAATCATTGTGTTTACTTTAAAAAGTTGGAAAATGGCATATTCATTATTTCGATGTTATATGTTGACAATATGCTTGTTGCAAGAAAAAACATGGTCGAAATCAACAAGTTAAAGGCTTAGTTGGCTAGGACGTTTGATATGAAGGATCTAAGATAAGAAAAAAATATCTTGAGTATGGAGATACACAGAGACAAGAAAAATGGTCAGCTATGGTTATCACAACAGAAATATGTGGAGAAAATACTTATGAGATTCGGTATGAATAATGTGAAACTCGTACAAATCCTTTTGGCTTCCCATTTCAAGCTTTATTCAAGTTTATGTCCTAGTAATGACAAAGAAAATGATTATATGTCTCGTGCACCGTATGCTAATGCGGTAGGAAGTTTGTTGTATGTGATGGTGAGTACTAGACCAAATATTTCACATGCAGTTGGTGTTTTCAGTAGATACATGGAAAATCCAAGTAAATATCATTGAGCAACAATGAAATGAGTGTTTTGGTCTCTTACGGGTACAAGTAATTATTATATCACATGTGATGGTTCTAGTGATTTAGTTTGCGGTTATGTCGATTCATATTTTGCAGGTGACTTGGATAAAATGAGATCCACTTCAGGATATGTCTTTAATCTTCCAAGAGGGTATGTTAATTGGATGTCAAAGCTTCAAAACATATTTTCTTTATCCACTACTGAGGCTGAATATATGGCTGCATGGCATGCAAATAGGCAATTTGGTTAAAAGGTTTGTTGGGTGAGTTTGGAAGGATGCATGACAAGGTGAAAGTATTATGCGATAGTCAAAGTGTTATTCATTTGGCTAGAAATCCAACTTATCACAGTAAGATGAAACATATTTCTATTAAATACCATTTTGTAAGATAGGTTGTTGATGAAGGGGGAATGGCTCTGGAAAAGATCCATACAAAAGTGAATTTTGGAGACATGTTCACAAAACTAGTTTTGTTAGATAAGCTAAGATGGTGTTTGGCTTCTCTTGGCTTGCACAAAAGGTGATCAATTAATTCGGGCATGACATATCAGGTAAATTGTTTTCAAAGTGGAGATTGTTGAAACATGTCAACTAATTTCCCATGCGGATGCATGCACACTCTATCATCTAAAAATAGAATGTGCATGCATGCACACTACAGTTATCAGTTTGTGTAAATGGTTGATTCAATTTGTCTAATTGTAATGCAATGCAGTGTAGTGCAGTGTGTGGGATGAGAGCGTGAGATTGTAAGCTTGTATTCAGCTGCTGTAATTCTCCCTTGAATAATAAAAATATCGATTATCATTGCTCTCCGATTTTAATTGCTATTAAATATTACTATATATATACAACAACTTAAACTTATGTGAATCTAAAGACTGACTACTTTGTGTTTTGCTACTTGTGATACTAGACGTGATGTGAATCTAAAAAATGACTACTTGTGTTTTTCTCCTTGTGGATGGGGAGGTGGATGGCAAGAAGAATGAGGAGGTACACAGTAGCCTAGCTTTGTGGGAGCCCGATATATACTTTTCGCAATCCTCCATGCACGCTTCCATTGACACTCTCTTCGTTAGACTTAGCAGCAGCAGCTTCAACGTCTATTATCTGAATCGTTCATGCACGCTTTCAAACCCACTTTCATTCACACTCTCTTCGTTAGATTTAGCGGCAGCAGCTTCAGCACATTTAGAATCGTCGAACTTAACAACAGTATTGCTATTATTGAAATCCAGCACAACCCGCCCATTTCCATCTTTTTCGATTTCATGGCCATCTGGTTGATTTAAAAAGAAAGAACTCAAAATAGGATAACGAACTCAAACTTTACTTCCACAAAGTCCAACCGAATCGAAATAGAAATAGGGATCTTCCCTATTCTTCCCATTTGGAACTGGAGTGCTGGTCTGACGGATTTTATTATAGACAGCACACTTGAATGGAGAGTCCAAGCAATTCGTCTTTAGAATCGGTCGCATGCATGCAGATCAGCAGAATTCAATGAACCTCAGCTTGTCAGTCCCTTCACTGTGTGGACACCTGTTTTTCACATTTAAGTGACCTCTGCACGCTTGCTTTTCTCTATGAAACATGCATATATAGAATTTGATTTCAGAGTAGTGTAAACATTCTATTTTTTTGCAGTTTTTTTGACTATTTTTTTGTTTGATTTTGCTTGAAATTCGGTGAAGAATGGTTGGATCTGCAGATTTGAGTGGTTAAGTTTGTATAATTCAAGTGTCTCAAAAAAAATTTCAGTATACTGAATCCATTTATACATTCAGAAATACAATTTAAACAACACAAATTAACTATTTTATTCAGATTTACATAGCCCCATTCCAACCAAGATCCACCTTTGATTTCACGTCATGCAATCATACATAGGATTCGATTTAACCTTCATGCAAAATAATTCATCTCTGGCAGGTATTTAATTTAATAGTATTCTTTGATCTCACCACAAATTCATAGATTCATGGAACTTCTCTGTTCTGATTATATCGCCCATAATGGTTACCTTTGCAGTCTTTGTTTGTGTGGGGATTATATTTATTCTATTCGAGTTTTGATTTGCAATCGACATAGAATTTAGTGGACAAACTCTGCCCAAAAACAGTAGTCAAAGCAGGGCAGAGAAGCTCTTTATTCAATATGCCTGGAGGGTTAAATATTTGCGAGAAAGACAGAGATTATAAAGGCGTCCAAAGAGTAGAGTCTTTCATGAAAATGTCGAAAGAAGATTTCAGAGAGTGCAAGAAGGCAGGCAAATATAAAGGTGTCAAAAGGCGTACGTACGGTCGTTTTGCTGCATCAATCAAAGATCCAATAGCTAAAAAAAGTCGTTGGCTTGGAACATTCGACACACCCGGCGAAGCCGAAGCTGCCTATGTTAACGCTGCAAAAGAGATAAGGAAAAAGCGCGAACAGGTCAATTCAGAACTGTGTATCAGCCGGTCTAGTTCTCTTGGCACAGATATAAAAAAGGCGTTGCACCCTGATAGCCCAGGGCCAGATTCTAGGACCAGACCCGACCGCTACAGGACCACTTTAGATTTAAGCTTTATGGAGAAGATAGTTAGCGACCATGATACATCCATTATTGACAGTAATACCGATATCAATAACAACAACAACAATTTGGACGATGATGTTGTTTGGGGTCATGCGAAAATGTTGATTGAAGCAATTTACTCTGGTTTATATCTTAAACCTGAAGAACTTGATTAGCAACCTGAGCAGCAACTTCAAAGGCCGCCTCAGCACAAATTACACATTATCCACGGACCAGGTTCACTTACTCTAAAAGTTTGACTTTTTGAAGTTTTTACTTGTATATTTTTTATCAATTTTTATTGAAATTTAGTCAAACAGTGTTGAAACTCTAGATTTGAGTGATTGACTATGTATAATTCTAGTTTCATTTAGTCTAAAAGTTCGACTTTTTGAAGTTTTTACTGGCATATATTTTTTGATCAATTTTTATTGAAATCCAGTCAAAAATTGTTGGAACTCCAGATTTGAGTGATTGAGTATGTATAATTCAAGTGCTCACTTAGTCTAAAAGTTCCACTTTTTGAAGTTTTTATTGGCATATTTTTTGATCAATTTTTATTGAAATCCAATCAAAAATTGTTAGAGTGTCCTTAAAGATTTTGAGAATGCCAAATCTATTTATACATTCAAAAATACAATTTAAACAAAAAAGAATTGAGATTTCATCAAAATCTGTTTCACCAGATTCCAGTGAAAAAATTCAAAAAGTCTAATGTTTAGACAGTCTTATATCTTATTGCAATGTAATTGGCATTCCTTTATATGACATCATCCTCATTATTTTTTGTTATACTGTTGTTGTTGTTTTGGTTTATTGAGGGAATAAAAATCAAGTGTGGTCAGCATTTAACTTAAATAATAAGTATATGTATGCAGATCATTTAATGTAAATAATAAGTATATGTTTGCAGAGCATTTAATATTGAGGAAAGAGAAATCAAGTGTGGTCAGCAATAAGGAGCTGTATTCAGAGCAGAACATTTAATGTGAACAATAAGTATCTGTCTGCAGAGCATTTAATGTCCAGGAAAGAGAAATTAAGTGTGATTAGCAATAAAAATCTGTAAGCAAAGCATTTAATGTAAATAAT
The DNA here is from genome assembly GCA_000966675.3 of Picea glauca. Classification (NCBI taxonomy): domain Eukaryota; kingdom Viridiplantae; phylum Streptophyta; class Pinopsida; order Pinales; family Pinaceae; genus Picea; species Picea glauca. Next base: position 189,013 of record JZKD02S1915110.1, read on the forward strand.
AAGTATTTATCTGCAAAGCATTTAATGTTCTGATCAAATGTGAACCATTAAATCTAATGTAAATTTGAATTTAATAACCCACACCATAACATGCAGAGCATTAAATAATTTACTTTAAATTAGAACCCACACTATAACATATAACATACAAAGCATTAAATGGCCTGCAACATAGTGTTTATTGCTTCCTACAAGTATAATCCCTTGCACTATCAATAGAAGAACAACATTTTTGTATATAGCTAATGTTAATGTTGTTGTGAAGTGTTATAGTAAAGAGTGCCCGGTTCCAGCTGTCTCTGCGGCTTACCTGGAAATTGGCATTGCAAAATTCAAGTTTTTGTTTCGAATTATCGAATCCTGTCCAGTACATTTTTATTTGATTTTTTTCTCCATCTACTCATTAATAGTTGGTTCATGAATTATCATTAGAATTTAGCTATGTAATTGTTAGTCAAATCATAAGTTTACATTGTTTAAATTATATTTTTAAATGTATAAATTGATTCAGATTTTTTAAAAACTCTAAAAAAAAAATTAAAAAATAAAAATAAATTATAAATAATTCTAAAAAATGAAATAAATTATACATACAATGGAATATATATTTAAAAATAGTGGAAATGTTTAAGTTATTAAGCACTTGTTATGATGAAAGACATCAAAATCTGCATCCAAATCATCTCCAGTTACATAGAGTAAGACACAGTTTTAAGACAGTTTTTTGGCAGACTGGATAAGGACATTTTAGTTGTTGGATAATTCACTTCCTCAGTTTCCTGTATGCTTTAGAGGACGGAAATTTTCTTTTAAAAAATCTCAATTGATTTTGACCACATATTTATGGTCTGCAATTTTACATACATAGCTTTCTTGGATGAAAATCGAAGTCTTATTATTGACTGCATTTGTGATATATTTAATATTGAAAATATTTCAATTATTATTTAATATTTAAAAGTTTTACCAGATCTCTATCCAACACATCCGAATTCATACTAATGTTGTAGTTGAACCATGGTCTGGACAAGAACCTTCACTAGTTGCCTAGAACTTTCTCCCATTGCATAGTACAACTCACCTTTTGCAAGAAAACACTAAAAAGTAAGATTAATGATTCCAAAAACTTAAGTGTTGATCCATCTACTAGCCCATGGGACCCATTGTATCTTAAGCTAGTATTAGTGGTTTTGAGCACTAGCTCGACATGGTTGAAGGAGAAAAATCAAGCATAGGCCCTAAAGGAGATTTCTAAGAATCTAGGGACAAGAATAACACCTTAGAAAACACATGGACTCTTGAGGGAGTCATTTCCTTTTTAGTGGAGATATAAGTGTCATTTAGATGTTTTGAGCACTAAGTATGAATCTCGAGGCCCTAGATATGGTCAAGGGAGGAAACCCAAGCATTATGCCCCAAAGGAATATTGTAGGCATCCAACTCCAAGGATGATACCTCAAAACACCACACAGGACCTCCTACCCTTATCCTTGGCCTCTGACTATTAATATCATAATCATTCGCAGGTTTTGAGCACTAAGTATGGGTCCGAGGTCTTTGAACATGGTTAGTAGAGGTAATCAAAACCTTAGGACCTAAAAGAGGTTTTTGGGCATTCAAAGACTAAAACAATACCTTCAATCACCAGACATGGCCTGGCCTCCCTATGGATCTTGGCCTCCTAGTGGGGTATCAAAACTATTTGAATGTTTTGAGCACTAGTTATTACAAGTAACATTTCAATTATAACTTGTTACATACCTCATGTACTTATTGAGATCACATATACTTTTCTTTATGTTATTGTTAAAATTGTTTGGGGGTAAAGGTAGAATACACTATAACAAAAAAGGAAACATTATTATATAATATTAATTAGAAACATATATCTATTACTAAATAATAATGTTTAAATGTGATTAAGATGATAAATACTAGAAAACGCCTTCTTAATAACCATGGAAAATCATTATGTCGTCCATCATTATAAGAAATAAGCCAAACATTGAATTTTGTTAGCTTCTTTAATGTCACAAATAACTTTAGAATTTGTTCTTGCTTATTTCTTCCATCTAAAAATTTTCATAACCATTTTGTGACATTCTTTGCAATATGCATTGTGTCAAACAAATGATGTCTTGTAGGTGCTCATAGCCGGGAAACCAATTGAATTGGATGGAGTATTATTTTATACTGCATGGAAGCCCATCTTATCAATATTTAAAAACATACACAAAAACATATTTTTTATTATAGTAAATAGAAATAAATATTAAAAAAAACTGGAACAAATTACAAATATGGATGTAATTAAAACCAATTACTTACCACAATTCTTCTCAATATTATTGTTATTTTTCCAACCTCTTCTTTCCCATTAAAGGGATTTTTTGGTAGTTTGATACCCATGGTTCCTATGGAGAAAATGCATGTACTCATTAGACAACTCTTTGCAAAAATTATTGAACATCTAGATGTTGTTCTAGGACCACATACTAGACATGCATATTTGAATTTTGTTTAAAGACATGCAAGATATGGAATAAAGTTAATAGAATACAAAAATATTCAAAAATGTGTGAAGTAATAGAGGATATGTAGAGAAAAAATTGTTTACATACAATGAAAATGTGTTAGCATGGCAACATCATGAATTGTCTATGTAAGTATTTCATGGAATTGAAATTGGTATTGACCTATTAGTTTGGATATGTCTTACATAATGATGTTGGCCCATAGATTTAAAATTTTGTCAATAAGAGACTCAAGATATACACCCATATCTCTAACTTGGTACTTACCTAGTTATTTGAAATCACAAATAATCAATTCTTTGTATAGATAAAATATGTAACAAAAACAAAATATGGTATGTTACTATGTTATAAACATTCCTAAAAAAAATGTACCTAGAACAATTAAACAAACAATAAGTGCTCCCTCTTTATTGACATCCAAGGAGATAACAAAATGGGCTAAACTAAGTAAATGGATATGAGCTCTACAAATGGATTGACATGATTAGTTGATATTTAAAGTTTAATATTACGAGGTTCTTCTTTAAAAATGGGCCATCTTTCCTCGATGTCTCTGAATGTAGAACGATCTCTACAAATTAGATTAGCCCCACCTTCACTTCTCTTCCTTGCATGATAATCTATAATCTGTGATATGATTATTCACCTGAAAATTCATTAGAAATGTGGAATTATGGGCTTATGATGAATAACCTTGTGGGGCACCTTATTTCTTACCATATCTACTATTTTCACATTCAGAGCATTCTAACTTTGTTGCATGTTGCCCATAATATATAATATGTTCATTAATACATCCATCAATTGTTTGATGTACTCCATTCCTATGTCTTTGATAAAGGCACATAATTCTTGGTATGTGCAAGGTAAAACATTTGATGACGTTAGGAGAATATCACTTAATAATACATAATAAAATTTAAATTAATGTATTGTATAGTGGGTATTACATGCTAACAATAAAAAAAAATAGATAAAAGCTTATATTTATATAAATAATTATCTTGCATACCTTAGGATCTGTGCCATACATGTGTTTGAAATATAGTTCAATACCTTCAAGTTGATCAACAAAAAAATAACAAAGAGAAGACTTGACTTTGAGTCTTTGTATAGGGGTTCTTGTGCCTTATCAATAACAGGTACATCATGAATATCATAATAGATATCATCCATGGGTTTTCTCTCATTCATGGAAACAAAGGTTTCTTGGATCAACTTATTTGTCCCTTCATTATCAATAATATATGTATCATTTCTTTATGTCCATACGATCAACTTCAATTCCATCACCCTCACCATCTCTACTACGAATTGCAACATTGGGAATTCCTAACCGAGATGGTTTTTCCTTTGTAATTACAAATAAATAAATATAATTGGCATCAAAATATCAAAACATTTAAAAATTAAAAAAAGAAAGAAAAACATGTTTCCTTTATTTCACCAAATGGTAATATTAAGCTCCCTCTTCTAAGTGCCCATGCAATAATCAATGTTTTCTAGTTGTTGACCTATTAACTATTTTTAATTTTATGGATATGCAATTCATGCAAGGGAAATGAAATTTCCCATCAAGAATATTAAGAAGTTTTGTATCATTTAGAGATGGTTTTTTTTATGACTGTCTCTATGCATAAAATAATCACATTCATTAAAATCAATATCTGTAGTGAAATCCAAAGCTTATTCAGTTAATTCCTCCATATAAACCAGCGAACCACATGCATCAACATCAATATCTGTAGTGAAATCCAAAGCTTATTCAGTTAATTCCTCCATATAAACCAACGAACCACGTGCATCAACACTCGAGTTAGTATTATTTCACAATGTTTCTATTTCAACAAATTATTCAACTCATGCATTAATACAACAAGAATACATTCAAGGAATTTCATATAGAGATTTCAAATGGCATTTACACATTTTAACCAAATATTTATTATTATTATTATGGGGAGAATGACAAATTTAACAATGCAGTAAAAGTATAAATGTTTATCACTCTTAATATGTCACCAAATATCAACTTTTCAAATGAAATATATGGTTTATTTTACGCATCTTCTTTTTAAAATGTGGATTTTTTTTAATGAGAAATGCCAAAGGTATACAATACTCACCGATTTTAATCCAAAGATAGTTTTTTTAACTAGACATGTTAATTAATTGATGTTAGATCACTATAAATTATTTATACTTTGGTAAATTTGATTGTACACAAGACACATTGACTATTCAATGATAGTAACAATGGTTAACCGAAGTTATTGTAATGATGTTGGTTAAGTGACATTTATTGAGGGTAAAAGACAAAAAAAAAAAAGACAAAATTTGAGAAATTTCACTGATGTTTTACATTAGTATTGATTTTTTTCTTCAAATGTGAATCCAAATGTCATATTTCAACCCCAAATGTAGTAGTGATGGCCTTTCATCCAATAGTGAAAATTGTGATGCCACAATGGCATATCTTCATCATATAAACCAAGTAATTATATTTCCCCCTTCTAAAATGAGAATCCTTATTACCCTTTCCTTGGTCCTCCTCCAAGGCCTTTAGCAAAAACACCCGCCTCACTTCAAGTTGGTGTCAATTTTTTCAACCTTTGTCTGTCCAACAAACCCAAGATTTTGAACAACTAAACATGTATAATACCGTAATCACAAAAAAAGGGGAAGAAGAAGGGGATATACAAAGACTAGAAAAAACCTCAGGGGAAAGGGGTAATGCAACCAATCCAACGAATATCATTGGGGGAAACCCATAACATCACAAAATAGAACCAAAATTTGGGCCCTAATAGTGAGCCCAAGCAAGGGAAGAACAAACAACTCAAGAAAACATTTCCTTTTTCTCTATGCAATGAGTATGGCCATTACACTCATCACTACCCTCAAATATATGAGTTTAATAGGTTGAAGGAAATAGAAAGAAATATTGTTACTAATCCCCCACTTGTAGTGTTGCAAAACCCCTTCCCTTAGCAAAGGGTATGAGTTAACAAATAAGAGAACCCACTCTACATGAAGTCATCATATGTACACCTTCAAAATCAAAACTATATGTATGGATACATTGAGTTGAATCCAATGTCCAACACAATTATTCTCAACCCTCAACTAGTGATTTGTTGTGGATTATGTTTCCTAGTAGAAACCCTAGACCACATGTACCAACAGTGCCTCAACATCACACTACTCATAACCCACATATGAGGGCCACTCATAGCTATAGTATTATGGATGACATGGCTCAATTACCTACTACCATGTCGTCATTACAAGTCCTCCAAATTGATCCTTCCTGGAAGAATGATTTCTTATCAACTCTTTGCACCATAAACACATTGGATTAATGCTTGATGACCTTTGAATTAGACAATTTTGAGACTATGTTACCTTCATTGGTTGCATTCCAAATCCCTATCATGATTAAAAATCTCATTATCTATTGACGTACTATTGATAAATGGGCATCCACCTGTGTATTATCCACTACAATTTGGTGGAAGTTATGTTCTCCTGATCGTATGTTTTCCACCATTAGCCTTAAAGATTATGATGGTCATCCCTCTCAACCTAAAGGGATATTTTAGAATTTCCTCCACAAACTAGTGGGTAGGATGGTTTCGATTGATATAGAGGTGGTCGACTCTTTGCTTGACTAGAGTATTCTTTTTGAACACATTTATATGTATGCAATGAAATCTTCCCCACTATGATGTTCCCTATTGATGGAAAAAATATTACATCAAATCATCTTACTTATATGATTTGATCACCCCCACCCACCTGAAAACCTTGAGAACATATTTCTCGTTGTTAGGGATAACCAACCCCTCCTCTCTCACATCAATATGGGTCTAGGTGTATTCAAATATTCCTTGTTTCTTGGAGTGTATCAAGGTGCCCCTCCCCAATCTCCTCTCGTAAAATAATCCCCCATGTGCACCATCCCATCCTTTGATGAGACATTCATGACATCATTGGTTCCATCTAGTGTGCCTCACACTAATGACACCATGTCATCATCAAGCGACAAGATCCTACCTCCTCACGATCTTGTCTTCTCTGAGAGAATTCATCCAGAGACTCCTAATCAAATAGATTCCCTTCCTATTTAACCTACTCGACATTGTAGGAACCCTTGTTATGACCACATTATCTCTTCCTAGTCTTGCACTTGGGATACTAGTTTGGTACCTCACTTTTTCCACCATGACTTGTGAATGAAACCACCCTTCCTCTTAGTATGTAACCCCATACTGCCTCCAAGAATCCCACCACCTACAACTTTGGAGTAACCTTAGATACTCACCACATTGACTAAGTCATTGTTAGAAAAGAGAGGATCGCAGAGCAATAAAATAAAACAGATGCAAAAATAAAACACAAAAGATACACAATAAAACAAAGACACGGATATACGTGGTTCACTCGATGTGGGCTACGTCCACCAAAGAAATTTTCAGTCGTTCCTTTATTATTATCCAACAAATGAAGGGATACAACCTACAAAACTCTCGCTGTAACTTCCTCTTCTTTCTCTCACAATCTCCTCTCTTAGAATACAATATTCTCTCTCACTCTCATAGCCACAATCAAATTCTTCATAAAAGAGGGTTTCCTTCTAGGGAAAAAAACCTTAACATAACTTCTACCGTCATATCTCCTACCTTATAATGGATGGTCCAGATTGACTACAAAATTACAATATTTTACAAGTCAATTTTCCCAAAATTTTCTCTTTGGGGGCGCTTCCCCTGAACCCCTGCCACGACCCCCCTAGCTCAAAATGTGGGGGAGGGGGGGAATCCTTCCCACACTCCCCCGTCAGGAAATGGGGTCCAAACACGATTGAAACAAGACCTCTGAATCATGAAGATAATCAAGCGCCACAACCAACAATCTCCCACTTAGAGACTGGTCACAACAACTCCACTGTTGTTGTACCTCATGGACTATGATCCACCTTGGACCTGGAAAATTTCTCATCTTCACCTTCATGCTTGAAGGACAAATAAAACTAAGCAAGAACTTAGTTTCTCCCTGGTTACTACCTTTGTTAACATGTCTATAGGATTCTAGCTAGTATGTATCTTTTCCAACTTTAGTTGTCCATCTTTCAATATGGATCGTATCGAATGGTACTTGAGCTATATATGTTTAGTCTTAGAATGGAAGGCTAAGTTACTTTCAAGATGAGTGGCACTCTGTCTGTCACGGTACAACTTCTTATTCTCCTACTTCTTTTCCAATTCCTCCATAAACCTTTGTAACCAAATCATCCCTTTACTAGCCTTTGTAGTAGCAACATACTCTGCTTCCATTGTTGAAAGTGAAACAACCTTTTGTAGTTTCGAAATCCAACTTATTGTTGTTCCACCTATAGTAAAAACATACCTTGTGGTGCTCCTCCCGATATCTTTATCATCTGCCATATTTGAATCAACATGTCCCTGTAGAACAATGTTTGAACCTCCAAAACATAATGCATGAGTAGTAGTACCTCTCAAATACCTGAGAATACACTTTACTTCCTCCCATTGTTTTTTACATGGATTGTTCATATACCTGCTCACAACTCCCACTGCATGTACAATATCTAGTCTTATGCACACCATCAGATACATCAAGCTGCCAACTTTTGATGAATAAGGGACCTTGAACATGTATTATATCTTCTCATGTGTCTTGGGACACAATTACTTGGTTAATTTGAAATGGTTGGCCAAAGGTGTACTAACTAGTTTTTCATTCTGCATTCTAAACCTCTCCAACACCTTCTCTATGTACTCACCCTGAGACAATGTCAATTTGTAATTTTTCTTGTCTCTTGTTATTCTCATACCAAGGATTTTATTTGCAACACCCAAATCCTTCATCGCAAATGAATTAACTAATTTCCTTTTGATCATGTTTATATCCTGCTATTGGTTTTGGAGCCTGATTATCTTCTTGATTCATAGGTCTTTGTTTTCAACTGTGTTTATACCCCATGAAGATTGTACACCCTGGAATACTGTACATTCCTCCACACGAGGGGGGTTGCAGGGGAGATTTTCCCCCCTACGGGGTTTGGGGGCAAGCGAGCCTCTGTAGGGGGTTCGGGGGCGAAGCCCCCGAAGGAAAAATTTCCTTGTAAATATATATTGTAATTTCATAGTAAATAGGACGATAGAATTTATGTTAGGGTTTCTTTCCCTAGAAAGAAACCTTCTTTTATGAGGGAAATGTATTGCGGCTATGTATCATTGTGAATATTGTATTCTAAGAGAGGCGTCTATGAGAGAAAGAAGAGGAAGTCACAATGGGTGTGTTGTAGGTTGTATCCCTTCATTTTATGGATAATAATAAAGGAAGGACCTGGAACACCACAATAAAATGGTGTGTCAGAAAGGATGAATAGGACAATCATGGAGTGTGAAAGGAGTATGAGATTGCATGATGATTTTCCCTTACAGTTTTGGGAAGATGTTGTAGATACTGTTTTTTATTTAATAAAAAAAGGACCTTTAAGCACTTTGGATGGTGGAATTCCAAAGGAGGCATGGACAGGTAAAAAGGTAAACTATTCTTTTTTGAAGACTTTCGGTTGTGAAGCATTTGTCCATATTGATAAAGAAAATGGAACAAAGCTTGAGGCAAAATCCAAGAAGTGTACCTTTATTGGATACGGTGTTAATGATTTTGGTTATCGCTTATGGGATTATGAAAATCACAAAATCATTAGGAGTAGAGATGTCATATTCAATGAGAAGGTCATGTACAAAGATTAGTTGTAGGTAAATATACAAGAAAAAGAAAAACCAGAATACACAGTGCTTGATGAGATCACTGAAAAAGAAATTCCAAAGGTACCAGAGAATCAAAATGTACAACAACATGAGTAGTAGGTACCTCAAACTCCTACAAGTGTCGTTATAAGATCTACCAGGTTAAGTAGACCCCCTGAACGATACTCTCCTTCATTGTATTATTTATTGTTGACTGATTCTAGTGAACCAGAATGTTATGAAGAGGCAATGCATGTAGACACTAAAAAGAAGTGAGAGCAAGGCATGGAAGAGGAAATGGATTCTTTGGTAAATAACAAGACTTGGGACTTGGTTCAGTTTCTTACAGGAAAAAGAGCATTGCATAATAAATTGGTTTACAAGTTGAAGGAAGAAGATGGAGACAAAAAGAGGTACAAGGATAGACTTGTTGTAAAGGGATTTGCACAAAAGAAAGGTATAGATTTTGATGAAATATTTTCTCCTATTGTTAAAATGACTTCAATTAGTACTATTTTAAGTCTTGTGGCAGTAGAAGATTTGCATATTGAATATTAGATGTAAAAATAACTTTTCTCCATGGGGATTTGGAGGAAAATATTTATATGCAATAGCCACAAGGGTATGAGGTCAAAGGGAAGGAAAATTTGGTATGCAAGTTGAAGAAGAGATTGTATGCCTAAAGCAAGCTCCAAGGCAGTGGTATTTGAAGTTTGATAGGTTTATGACAGAGCAAGGTTATAGTAGATGTCATTCTAATCACCGTGTTTATTTTGAAAGGCTAGAAAATGGAAGCTATATTATCTTGCTATTGTATGTAGACGACATGCTTTTTGCAGGGTCTAATATGCAGGATATAAATGTGCACAAGATGAAATTAGCTAATTCATTTGCGATGAAGGATTTGAGTGCTGCAAAGAAAATCCTTGGTATGATAATAACAAGAGACAAGAAAAATCACAAATTGACATTGTCTTAGGTTGAGTACATAGAGAAGGTATTGGAGAGGTTTAGAATGCATAATGCAAAACCAGTTAGTACACCTTTGGACAACCATTTAAAATTAACTAAGGAAATGTGTCCCAAGAAACATGAGGAGATAGAATACATGTTCAGGGTATCTTATTCATCAACAAATGGAACCTTGATGTATGCGATGGTTTGCACAAGACTAGATATGGCACATGCAGTGGGAGTTGTGAGAAGGTATATGAAAAATCCAGGTAAAGAACATTGAGAGGAAATAAAATGGTTTCTCAGGTATTTGAGAGGTAATGCTACTCTTGCATGATGTTTTGAAGGTTCAGACACTGTTCTACAGGGATATGTTGATTCAAATATGGTAGGTGATAAAGATAGTAGGAGGAGCACCGCTGGGTATGTTTTTACTATAGGTGGAACAACAGTAAGTTTGATTTCAAAACTACAAAAGGTTATTGCAATTTCAACAACATAAGCATAGTATGTTGTTGCTAAAGGGGCTAGTAAAGAAATGATTTGGTTACAGAGGTTTATGGAGGAATTGTTAGAGAAGTAGGAGATTAGCAGGTTGTACTGTGACAGTGAGAGTGTCATTCATCTTGCAAAGAACTTATCCTTCCATTCGAATACTAAGCATATACATCTCAGGTATCATTTCATACAATCTGTCTTGGAAGATGGACATTTGAAGTTGGAAAAGATACATACTAGCCAGAATCCTGCAGACATGTTAACAAAGGGAGTAACTGAGTTCCTACTCAGTTTCAGTTGGTCTTCAAGCATAAAGTTTAATATGAGAAATTTTCCAGGTCCAAAAAGGATCATAGTCCAATAGATACAACCGCGGTGGAGTTGTTGAGATTAGTCTCCAGTTGTGTTTATACCCCATGAATATTGTACACCCCGTAATACTATACACTCCTCCATGCGGGGGGTTGCATGAGGGGCTTTCCCCCCCTGTAGAGTCAGGGGGGATCGTTCCCCCGGCTGGGGGGTCTGGGGGCAAGCAGGGCCCCAATAGGGTTTGGGAGTGAAGCCCCCGAAGGAAAAATTGCCTTGTAAATGTATATTGTAATTTCATAGTAAATCTAGACCATTCATTATAAGGTCGCAGATCTAACGGTAGAAGTTATGTTAGGGTTGTTTTCCCTAAAAGGCAACCCCATTTTATGAGGGAAATGTATTGCAACTATGTATCATTGTGAATATTGTATTCTGAGAGAGGATACAGTGAGAGAAAGAAGAGGAAGTTAAAACGGGTGTGTTGTAGGTTGTATCCCTTCATTTGTTGGATAATAATAAAGGAAGGACTTGGAAATTTCTCTGGTGGACGTAGCCCACAGTGGGTGAACCACATATATCTGTGTCTCTATTGTATTGTGTATATTATGTGTTTTATTTCCACATTTGTATTATTTTATTACTCTGTGATCTTTTTTTTCTAACACCTGCATGTTAAACCATGAACAAGCATGTTATCTACATACAATAGCAAGATAATATAGCTTCCATTTCAGAGCCTCTTAAAATAAAGAAAATGATCAGAATGACATATGCTATAACCTTATTCTATCATAAACCTATCAAACTTCAAATACCAATTCCTTGGTGATCTAGGTGGATATTGGTGGCTAGCCACCTATTCCATTGGCTCAAAGACCAGTTTCCATTTTGGCATTTTTTCGGGTCCTAAACTTACGGGGTCGTTTTGAGGCCCTAAAAAATGCTTTTTGGACGTGGCACTGTCACATTGTAGGAGTTAGCCAAAGTGAGATGGAAACATCTGTAGTTGTCGAATATTTCTTTCCAGTGAGCTATCGTGTGCCTAAAACGGAGATTGTATGCAAAAGTCACGACCCCAGGAAGTTGATGTGCCAACTTACCCATCGAAGCCCACATGACTTTTGGTGCTTCATATCCTAGGGTTATGTTTTTTTATGTTTAGGGTTTTCTCATTTATTCTTTATGTTAAAAAGGAATTTGGAGTCTCACTGTAATCAACTTCTTGTGAATGAGCGTAGCCGACACATCTCTTCTCATATATAATCTACCACCATTGTATCTATCTTGTTTTTTTTTGTATTTACAGTCTTTTGTATTTCATACAGTCATTAATAGAATCTGAGATTTGTTGTATTATTGTGTTCCTTGCCATATCTCTATGTATTTCTTTTTTATATCTATGTTATATCTCTGTCTTCATATCGTTCCTCAAAAACAATCTGGATCACTTGGAGCTTTCTCTAGGCCATACAATCTCTTCTTCAACATGTATAACAAATTATCCTTTCCTTTGACCTCATGCCCTTGTGGCTGTTACATATAAATATCTTCCTCCAAATCCCCATGGAGAAGATTTTTTTTTTACATTTAACTATTCAATATGAAAATCTTCTACTACCACAAGACTTAAAATAATCCTAATTGAAGTCATTTTAATAATAGGAGAAAATATTTCATCAAAATATATACCTTTCTTTTGTGAAAACCCCTTTGCAACAAGTCTAGCCTTGTACCGTTTTTTTCCTCCATCTTCTTCCTTCAACCCATAAACCCATTTATTATGAAATACTATTTTTCCTATAGGAAACTAAACCAAGTCCCAAGTCAGTTTATTTACCAAGGAGTCCATTTCCTCTTGCATGCCTTGCTACCACTTATTTTTAGTGTCTACTTGCATTACCTCTTCATAACTTTTTGGTTCACTAGAGTCAGTCAACAATAAATAATACAATGAAGGAGATTATCATTCAGGGGGTCTACTTAACATGGTATATCCTATAAAAACACTTGCAGGACTTTAAGGTGCCTGCTACTCCTATTGTTGTACATTTTGATTTTCTGGTACCATTGGAATTTCATTTTCTTTGATTTCATCAAGCATTGTGTATTATGTGATTTCCTTTTCCTATTTCTTTCCCTACAACTGATCTTTGTACTTGACATTTTCATTGAATACCACATCTCTACTCCTAATGATTTTATGATTTTCATAATCCCACAAGCGATAACCGAAACCATTAACACCATATCCAATAAAGGTACACTTATTGGATTTTTCATCAAGATTTGTCCTATTTTCTTTATCAATATGGAGAAATTCTTCACAACCAAAAGTCTTCAGAAATTATTAGTTTACCTTTTTACATGTCCATGCCTCCTCTGGATTACCACCATCGAAGGATCTTGAAGGCCCTTTTTTTATTAAGTAAAAAACAATATCTACAACATTTGTCTAGAACTGTAAGGGAAACCTAGCATGCAATCTCATACTCCTTGCACGTTCCATGATTGTCATGTTCATCCATTCCGTCACACCATTTTCTTGTGGTGTTCTTGGAACTGTTTTCTCTCTACAAATCACATGGTATGAACAATAATCATCAAACTCCTTGTTGCACTATTCACCTCCATTGTCTGAACTGAGACACTTCAAACTTTTTCTTGTCTCATTCTCAACCAAAGCTTTCCATTCCTTAAAAGTGTCAAAAACATCATATTTTTTTCGAATGTAATAAACCCAAGTTTTTCTAGTTGCATCATCAATAAAAGTAACATAATAACAAGAGCCACCAAGAGATGATACCTGAGTTGGTCCCCATACATCTATATGCACAAGCTCTAACTTTTCACTCTTATTTTCCTTTCCGACTCTGAGAAATCTGACTCTCTTCTATTTTCCATAAACACAGTACTCACAAAAATACAAATCAATTTTTTTAAGATCTAATAACAAATTCCTTTTGTGAAGTATTTGCATCCCCTTCTCCATCTTGTGTCCAAGCCTATGATGCCACAATGTTGTATCCACTCATGTATAAGGCAAAGACATAGAAGAGTCAACATTACCAGTACATAAATACATTGTACCTACCTTCTCTCCTTTTGACATTAATAGTGATCCTATAGTGACCTTCCATGCCTTATTTGTAAATGTAGATATACAACCCTCACTTGCCAACTTCAGTGTTGAAATTAGATTTGTTCTTAGATATGGCATATGTCTCACCTCTTTTAGTAACCATTGGTTTCCATTCCTTTTCTTTATGTGTACCTTACCCATTCCAACAATTTGACATGGTTCATCATCACCCAAATAAACCTATCTGAGACCACCTTGAACATCATATTGGAAATATTTCCTATGGGGTATGGAATGAAATGGAGCCCCTAAATATATTACCTAAGATTCAGTAATATTACCTAAAGAAAGAATCAAAAAATATTATAAAAAATCACTTGTTACATTTGCTTCCTGATTTTTCTCCTACTTTCCATCTCTTTATTTCTTTGGAGCTCTGCAGTCTTTCTTCAGATGTCATTTTTTCCCACAATTCTATCATTCTATATTTCCTAGTTTGGATTTGGATATTCCCTTCCTAGAATTCCCACGATCCCCTAAGATATTTCCTCTTTCCTTTTGTCTTCCCATGTTTTCCATGGTCAATGCATTACCTGATATCTCACATGTGTTTTTCCATCACATTTCCTCACTAAGGATAACACCAACAACATCATCAAATTTTAGAGTGTTTGAACCAGAGACAGAGTTACTTACAACCATGACCAAGTTTTTCTAGCTTTCTGTAAATGAGCATAAGATTAGGATGGATCTAACCACTTCATCAAATTTCATTCCTAAATAACTTAGCTTATTAGTAACTGTATTGAATTCATTTAAATGGTTAGCAACAAACCCACCTTTTGACATCTTCATATTAAATAAAAACTTCATTAGAAATACTTTGTTGGAAGACGAGGGTTTTTAATATAGTTTAGCCAATGCCTCCATCGGATCCTCTGGTGTCTTTTATTTCAAAATATTGAAAGCCACCGATGCTGCCAGGAACAACTGTATCCTTCCCAGTGCCTTTCTATCAAGAACCTCCAATTCTTTATCCTTCATAATCTCTAACTACTTTTCTTTTCCTTCTAATGGTATAAAAATATCCTTCTGATATAAATAATATTTTATCTGCATTTTCCCTAACTAGTAGTTTTGGCCATTAAATTTCTCGACCTTAAACTATCCATCTTCCGCCACTGCTCAAATTCGAACTAGGAACCTTTTTTTCCTACAAGTTACCTTTCACTCTTATACTAGTTGTTAGAAAAGAGAGGATCACAAAGAAATAAAATAAAATAGATGCAGAAATAAAACACAGAAAAAACTTATTAAAATAGAGACACATATATATGTGGTTCACACAATGTGTGCTACATCCACCAGAGAAATTTCTAGTCCTTGATTTATTGTTATCCAGCAAATGAAGGGATACAACTTACAACACTCCCATTGTAACTTTTTCTTCTTTCTTTCACAACATCCTCTCTCGTAATAAAATATTCTCTCTCACTCTCACAGCCACAATCCAATTCCTCATAAAAGAGGGTTGTCTTCTAGGGAAAAAAAACCTTAACATAACTTTTATCGTCAGATATGCAACCTTATAATGAATGGTCCATATTGACTACAAAATTATAATATTTCACAAGGAAATTTTCCCAAAAAGTTATGTTCAGGAGTGCTTCCCTTAAACCACTTATACCACTGTCATTTCTTATATTCCACCTCCTTCCACCTTTTTTATTGTGAATGACCATGACATGAACTTATTCCCTACACTCCCAGATTTATGGAACCTTTTCCACCCACAAGTAGTGACCTTTCTCTTGCCAAACCTAGGATCTAGGAACATCCCTCCCCAACCCAAGAATGAACCCACAAAGATGTGAAATACAATGTTGTTCACTAACCACCCTTGTGCTTTATGAAAAAATGTTTGACCAGTACAATGATAACTATCTATAAATCCCATGCTTTTGATTACCCTTGTTGTTTCTCACACACAACCCATGTTGATCCATCCTTAAGTCAATCTTCGTCAGCATATGTTTCCCCAAATTACATAGAGACCACAAAATATGATACAATTTATTACATTTCGGCATGGGTAGTTTATGCATCTTATTATGGAATTCATTATCATTGACCATTGACATTGGTCTACCACATTGTGGTGCAATGACAACATTACCATGGGAAAAATATCACCCCGTGTTCACTATCTCCTCACTTGTGGGTTATCCTTAGGAGAGAAACCCATCACATAGGAATGAAGTTGTTAATAGTTACACAGTCCACTCACCATCAACAATATCACATGATACCCCTAACTCTAGTGACCATGTTGATAGGGATAGTTAACTATTATATTCAATATTTGCCTATATGTGATTTTCATAGGTTGTTTATATATGAAAATCAATGTAGGGAAAGTAGTCATAGGTTTTTATATGGTTTCTGAGATGTGATCTTTAACAAATTTTATTTCTATAATTTAAGTTGATATTTTCTCTCCAAGCTTGTTGAGATACATGTTATGAAAATCATGTTATTTTTCTTGATGTAAAGATATTTAATATTGTGTATTTCTTAATAAAAAGGAAATGAAATATTTGTATTCATTCCTTGTATCGCTCTTCTTGAGTGGTTTCAATCCACTTCATTGGTATCAAATCACTCTAATCCAGTCTTGGGTTTGGGAAAATGATCCTTGTTTCCTTAAAATCTACCCTCTGGTTAGATTTTTGGTTTTGATATCATTATCTTCTATTTAATGTAATTCTATTGTTTCTCTTGCCACTAACCTCACCCACCTTTGTATCCTCTTGTTGACACCCTACTATATGTGGATGTCACTTGGCTCTCAAATCATGTTGGTTTGTTTCTAGTTTAGGTTTGGTTTTGGTGAACAACTGTAATTTTTTAGATCTTCAAGCCTTGTTGCAAGTTGGACAGAGCTTCCAAACAATGATCAGATCTAAGAAATCTATGTCTATTTATCATCACATTTGAGCCACCTTTATTCTTTTAGATTTTTTCTTTCACTCTCCCATGGAGTGACCTCCCTACAACCTATTTCTTCATGTCATGTTCTTTTGATCCCTTTTAGTGTGGCTCTCTTTTTGCACTCATTTTGGGTATTTTTTTTACATCCTACTTATACATGGTAGCTCTTGTTCTATTTCACAATATATAATATATGTGGCATAGATATTAATGCTTGTATGCTCACATTTTTCAATTTTTCATTGTGTGAGTTTATTTAGCTATGTTTCCTCCTTCGAACCAATTCGTCTCTTTGTAGGTTTCCAACAAATCCTTTAGTTATGAGAATGTGTATTAATATTTCTTGGTGCCTACGTGATGTGTATTCCTCACCCTCCTATTCTATGTGATGTGTAGCTTCAACCAAGGAACGAAGCATATTGTTTTGTGCCTTAGTTCTTCCTTGGAGATTTCATGAGTTTTTATTGTGTATTTGGAATTATTTTGGGTGTCATTATGTGTATCAAATCACTGTTTATGGTGTGGCACAATGAATTCTTTATAGAATTTTTGTTAATTCTTAATGACAAGAATCATGATCCATTCTCATGAGAAGAATAGAGTAGGATTCTCATTTGGTGCTAAAAGAGAAATGGGGATCTTAGAGTTAGTACACAATGATGTCTTTGGACCTATTCTTGTTATATCACTAGGTAAATATATGTATTATGTTTCATTCATTAATGATTTATCGAGGAATACATGGATTTATTACCTTTGAAAGAAATATGAGGTCTTTGGTAAATTTCAAGAGTTTAAGTCTCTTGTGGAGAATCACACAGAGAAGAAAATAAAGATGTTGATGACAAATAATGGTGGAGAGTTCCACGGGAATAATTTAAGGAATTTTGTAAGAAGTGAGGTATAGAAGGGAAGAATACTAATCCATACACACCTCAATAGAATGGGGTTGCAGAAAGGATGAATAGGACATTGATGGAAAAAGCAAGGGGCCTTCCTAGTGTTGCTAGGTTAGGGTAGGAATTCTTGGTAGAGGTAGTGGGTAATGCATGTTACCTGGTAAATAGATCACCCTCATCAGTTTTGGTGGAAAAAACTTTGCATGAGGAATTGATTGGTAAGAAACCCTCTCTTTAACATCTTAGAATTTTTGGTTGTGATGCCTATGTACATGTTCCAAAGGAAAATAAGAGTAAGTTGGACAATAAAGTTGAAAAGTGTATCTTTATTTGTTATAAAGATGGTGTAAAAGGATACAAACTTTGGAACCCGAAAGCTAAGAAGGATGTCTACAGTCAGGATGTTGTCTTTAGAGAGGTTAAATATGTTCCCAAACAAGAAGTTCCACCAAAAAAAAAGAACCAGAGACAATAGATTTTGATTTGGAGGGTGAAGGATTTGAATCAAAAGAAGAATAGGAATCAAAAGAATAAGAACCTCATACTCCAATATTGAGGATATCAGTTCGAGAAAAAAGATAACCATAAATGTATTCTCCACCAATTTTTCATTCTAATTTGTATTTGTCTATAATTGATTATGATCCCATAACTGTTAGGGAGGAAGAGGATTCAAAGGATGGTAAACTCTAGAAGAAAGTCATGGTTGAAGAAATGGCTTCATTGTATAAAAACAAGGCTTGGGATGTAGTTGAGTTTCTAGCTGGAAGAAAGATTGTTGGTAGCAAATGGGTGTTTAAGAAGTTGAATGCAGAAGGTAAAGTGGAGAAGTATAAATCTCACTTAGTAGAAAAGGGTTATTTCCAAGTAGAGGGAATAGATTTTGGTGAATTTTTTTCTCCTATTGCTAATTTGACTTCTAGTAGATTTAGTTTTTCTATTGTTGTTACTTTTTATCTTGAAGTATAAACGATGTACATATAGACATCATTCCTACATGGGTATCTTGAAAAGTAAATCTACATGAAACAACTAGAATATTTTGCAGTGAAAGGTAAGAAAGAGCTAGTATGCAGTCTAAAAAATTCCATGTATGGGTTAAAACAATCTTCGAGGATGTGGTATTAAAAAAATCTCGAAGAGGTAAAAACCCAGTTGTCCTCTAAATCTGATATGAAAAATCTTGGTGCTGCAACTTTTATTTTGGGAATGGAAATTAAAAGAGAGTGGGCAAACATAAAACTCTGGTTGAATCAGAGGAAATATATTGGGACAATATTGTAGAGGTTTAATATGCAGGAATGTAAACCAGTCAAGGTCCCTATTCCTATAGGTGTGAAGTTATATGCAAATCAGTGTCCCAAGACATGAGAAGAGGAAACATACATGTCTTGTGTTCCTTATGATAGTTTTGTTGGAAATTTGATTTATGTAATGGTCTATACTAGACCGTACATTGCACATTCAGTGGGAGTTTTGAGCAGTTATATGTCAAAACCAGGGAAGGAGCATTAGACAATTGTAAAGAGGGTTTTCAAGTATTTTTGTGGCACTACAGATTATGGAATTTTGTTGGAACATAGGGGCAGACCCAGGGTTCAACACTTCAACATCACACCAACAAAACCCTAACTACTGACCCTTTCGGTAACACCTGCGAAGCAGATGAAGTCTCACCCGAGGTAGAGGTAGGGGGGTTTCAAGACTCAGGTGTATACAACCCAGATGGGACACAGATCTGTGATTACAAAACTCAGCAGAGTACTTAGACAACAATATGCATTAGTTCATGAGTCTCATTCACATCGCAGATTAACCCTTAATACAGATCGACGTAGTAACAATCAAGATCAAGAACTTACAATCACTTAGCACATAACATTATCTCAGATCTAGCATTTATTCATCTTTAATACCATTAAGCACTAAGAAACAAAATCATATGCATTCATCATACATTATAACAACAACATCAAGCAGATAAAAAACATAATTCACATCGCACAAAACACATCAATAGGCAGAATATACGTGGTTCACCCTAGTGTGGGGCTACGTCCACCAATGAATTTTTCTTCTTTATTAGTCTCCAATCTTCTTACATTCATCTACTCCTATGCATAGAGCCACAGAGACAAACTATACAGAGGATAGGATATCCGCACGCAGCATGTCATATCCTCCTTCCCAAAATTAGGTCAAGGCACAGAGCCAACTCCCTAGTAGCACAAAGCCTTACTTTACACAATCTATCTACACAAAGAAACTTACAAACTCTTTCACTAAGCCAAAATTACCACTTACAACATGTTTTTCACATAGCCAACTATCATCATCATCTTCACCCTTCTTACATCGCTTAGCTACTTATTTATACATTTACAAAAAGGCCTAATCATGGGTAAACCCATGGGACGACATCCCTTAACCCATTACATAAACCCTAGTAAACCCTTTGTTGGGTCCACAAGCCCACAAAACAAGTGAGATCCCATGATTTAAGCTTCTCCTAGGCACTTCATCTTCGACCAGCCTGTCGAAGTCCCAAAAGTGGTCAAACATGACCAATGTTCCCTCAAAACTTGGTCAAGGGACAACAGGCCCCCAACACTCACCTGTGACTCATCCTGAGTCACTTAGATATGGGAAATGCTCCTTCAAAGGCCTCAATATGCCTCAACTTTTTTCTTCGCCAGATCCTCCTACTCAACGAACTCCTAAATCAGTTGCTCTGTAACAGGCTCTTCCAGGCATTGTTCCACTGTCGTAACCATTTGATCCAATTGCAAGCCTTGTCCTTCAATCTCTTCAAAAATTATGTAGGCTTCATCCTGCACCGGCTGTAGTCTCTGTGTAACTTCCATGAATCTACTATGGATGGAAATAATCTATTGTTGGACTACGCACTTCTCCTGTGATCTCTTCATTCACTTGACTGCAGTGAGTAGCTTCATCCGCGCTTGCACGGTGGATGCCTATTGCTTCGCCTCTTGGAGATGCGCTTCCAGTTTCCTCAGCTTTGGATCTTCTACGAGGCATTCATAGGTTTTCACACTTCGCTCACTCAACTACTTACATTCTAAGGTGAGTACCTTGATCCTTTCAAATGCGCTCTTAGTTGCTTCCTCCCTTTGGTCACGTATTTCCTGTGGAGTGTTAGGTACTGCTTGAAGTTCCAACTCTGTTACCCTTACTTGAAGCTCCTAGATTTACTCAACGAGCTTCGTCACTTGGACCTCAACTTCTTCATGTTCCTCCTGTGTCGAACATGGCACAGAGTGAAGTGCTTTAGTCACCGCTTATTTGACCATACTCTTCTGTTAAGAACCAAATATCAATATAGAATAGAAAAACCTCAAAAAAAGTACTCAACGCCTTGGAAAAGAGACAATTTCAGATAATAAGCCTCTTCGAGGGGGAAACCTCCTTTTACCCCACTTAAATGTTCAAGTACAAGATGATTCAAAACGAAAATGTCTCCTTGGTATATATAGG
>JZKD02S1915110.1:225789-253480 GCA_000966675.3 Picea glauca
ACTCTTATATTATTGTTCATTTCTCATTGGATATAATTGAATGGTTTAAGTATAAGTTGGAAAAGGTTTTTAAAATTGTACTTGATACTGATTCACCCCCCTCTCAGTATTAACATAGCTACCATAATATTAACATGGCCAACCTTTAAGACTCCATATATTCCATATCCATTTCCTCTTTCATAGTTCTCGTCTCATCAATGTTAACATCTAAATAAAATGTACATCTAAAATGAAATAAATTATAATTATATTTGTTTGGTTGTCTTGTTTTTCGAGTGGACCTACTTAAAGTTTGAGGTGGAATTTCTTCCTCCTCATCCAAATTCTTTTAACCATCCTCCTTCAATTCCATAATGAACTTCTTGTTCATATTTTAGTTCAACTTTCCTAGCCTTGGGTGGTAGTTGAAACATTGACTTTTTCTCATCCTCTTATGCATGCACCACTCTAGGAGAATAATTAACTTCTCTAAACAAACATTCAACCATGAGATCCCAAATCTTGTACCATTTCACACCAATGCCATAGCCAATCAAGATACATTTCATAGCCTTGTTATCCAAATTAAATCACTTCTCCTTAGGAAGATGAGCATATGCCTCACAACAAAAAACACGAAGATGTTGAAGTGAGGGATTCTTTCCCATATAGACCTCCATAGGGGTCTTATCCACAAAATCTAATGTGGGAGACATGTTAATCAAGTAACATGCAATAGAAGTCGATTTTTCCCATAACTTCTTCTCTAATCTAGATTCACTAAGAATACTCCTAACTCTCTTCATCAACATTCCATTCATCCATTATGAAACTCCATTATGTTGAGGGGCATATGGATTTGTCTTGTGTCTTTCAATGCCATTCTCCTTTAAAAAACTATCAAACTCTATAAAATAAAACTCATTTCCATTATTAGTATGTAACACCTTAATCTTCCTACCAATTTGATTTTTTGAAGAGATATTTAATCTCCTTAAACCAACTAAAAACCTCATAGTTAGTACCAATAAAATATACCCATGTCCTAAAATAATTGTCAATGAGTGACACTTAATACAAATCATTAAGAATCGAATGAACTTTAATTGGATCAAATACATTATAATGAATTAATTCCAATAACCTAGAATAATTGTGAGAACTAGAATAGAATTGAACATGATTCTATTTACCATATATGCAATGCTCAAAAAAACAAATTCAAAAGAACGATCATTCAATCCATCAACAAGATTTTTTTCTTCAAGACCCACATGCCCTTTTCACCTAAATGGCCCAATATTTGGTGCCATAGCATTGTCTTCTTTGTAGTAACTTGCTTTATAAGGAAATATATTGTTTGAGAGGTTTTGATTTCAAAGGTGTATATCCTATATATCTCTCCATTGTATAAATCGAAGAAATATTACACTCAGTAATGCACACATCAAGCTAGAGAAAAGTTCCCACACAAACACCCTTAGTGAGTACAATATCTACTAAGACCATCTTAAACCCTTTTTCAAAGAAAAAAACTTGTGCATTCACATCATTAATTATCCTTACTAATATCAGGTTTCATGCCAGACTCAAAATGTGAAAAAATCCACTTATCCCCTTTAATCTTCCATCAAGGAATATGATCAAGACTGTACCATGAACAACTATGTTGAGATGAGAGCCATTACTAAGATATACCATCCTACCATCATATTTTTCACACTTTGAAAACTAGTGCTAAATGGAAGTGATATGGAAGGAATATCTAGAGTTTATCATCCATGCACTCTTCCCTACACAAGTTTCCAAATTCATAACAAAGGAATCTCCACTATCCTCTTAAGAAAAAATTTTAGATTCATCATCAAAATCATCATTTTTCTTCTTATTATTCTACTTCTCTTCTTTTCATTCCCTTTTGAAATGCTCGACCTTTCCACAACTCGAACATTTTTCCTTAGACATTCCAAGAGATTTGTTTTTCCCATGGGATTTGGATATGCCATTTTCTCTCTTTTTTCATTTCTCTTTTGATCTTCCACAAACAACTAATGCCTCATTGATGGATTCAAAATATTTTCACCTCACCTTTTTTTAGAGTAAAGGATCTATGAACTCATCAAGCACCAATGTCTTTACAGTGCTTCCAATGACCATTACCAAGTTGTCCCATAAATCTGGATAAGAAAAAAAAAGGGTCATATTGTGATCCCTTCTCATCCATGTTCACTCCAACTGAGATCAAATCTATCAAAATAGTATTAAATTTATCTGGGTGATCAGCTACATAATCATCGTCACCCATTCTCAAATAAAACCATTTTTTCCCCAAAAAAAGTATGAACCAAAGATTTAGCCTGATACAAATCCCTTAACTTCTTCCAAAGAGTTGCTATAGTATTTTTTTTAGAAACATTCAATAATATTTAATTGAACAAATAGACCCTGATAAGTCTTCTCACCTTTCTCTCCAACACCACCCATTATTCTTCTTTCATACTAGTGGGTTTGTTTCCAAACACTACAACCGATAGATCTTGATCTAAAAAAAGATCCTCCATATTGTAGCTCAAAGTTAGTGGCATTAAAATTTTAAACTTCTAATCTAGATGTGTTCATCATTTCCCTGTAACAAGATTTCTTTCTGCACAAGTTCCCACTCAACCAAAGATTAGATCAAAAACCTTGTCCTTAACACCTTGAATATGTGGTGATGAGGCTAAAATACCAAATGAAAGGAAATAGAGGTGAAAAAATGCTCCCTACACTAATTCGTGAGAGAATAATATGCAGAGAATAATTAAATAATAGTTGCAATCAAATGAAATAAACAACAAACCATTAACAACACTATTTCATGGGGAAATCCATTCCAAGAGAAAAACCCGCACTCTAAAGAACACCTAATGTATTATTCAAAAAATAAATAAACTAAATAGTTACAATAGAAAGTCTCTTTATTTTGGACAAGAGTGTTCAACATTAGCATGCATAATTCTAGATAATTTTTCACAACATAATAGTAAGATAAAACTTACATACTCCACTTTATTTTCCTTCATCGGTGGCATTGAATAAATAGGCACAATAAAACCATAAACCATTTATAGTTTTCCATTTTTATATGTTGCAAACCACATTTATTCTATACTCCTAAAAAGCCTTGCAAAATGTATGACACACATGTCCCAACACTTTAATAATCAATTTCATTATGAAACTTTTTATTAATGAAATACCCAATTTTATTATAAAATTTCTCCTAAAATTTTATTCAGATTTTAATAATATCAATTACAATAATTGCAATAAATAATTGAAAATTTAAACATTATATTGATTTTTCCTTATTTTCTATTTTAATAATATTATAATGATAATAATATTTTAACCAAAATTTATATTTAATATTTTTATACACTTTATATATTTAAAGTGATATAAACTTAAAAAATTGTATTAATTAAAAATATGTTACACAATAAAAAAAATTATATAAATAAGTGTAAATCTTTATACATATAAATGAATTAAAATTGTGTTGTGTAATTATTTTAAGTTTTGGCTCTTTTCACCGAAATCCAGCTATATAAATTTGGATGAAATCACAATTTTATGTTATTTAAATTGGACTTATGAATGCATAAATGGATTCGGCATGCTGAAAATTCTCTGTGATACCATTATATAGTGTTAACCACTCAAATATGCAAATCTAACAATTTTCACCTAATTGTTGTGTTGGTTTTGTCACTTGGGTGAGCAAAACAACAACACTTGCATGTCAAGATGAGCTTGCTAGACAAGACAAAAGTTTGTGAGTGGGTTAAGTAAGTCAAACACATGTAAAAACAAAGAAATGAATTAAAACAACTAAGAAATAAAAGTTAGAAAGCATGAGAAACTTAGAACCATGAAAATCAAACAATGACCAACATAATGCTACCAACGGATCAATAGATTAGTAGGAAAAATACCATAGAGAAAAATAGGGACTTATGAGTCCCCTCTTCCTCCTTTGGAGGGATCTTGAGCTCCCTAATGGAGAGCTCCTCATACAATGGAAGAAAATGGAAAACGGTGAAGAACAACAATGCTTATTCCCTCAAGAGGTGAGTGTAATGGCCTATTGTAATGGTGCTTGAAGGCTCCAAAGAGAAAAGAGGATTCTCAAGGGAGAATTCTTGCAGCATAACAATACTATGAAGATCTTGGTTTCTTAGTGTACCCTTGGCTTTTATTTATAGCATTCATACATGGAAAAATGTAATTGGTTCATAGTGTGAACAAGGGGCCTTTTAGAGCACCCTCTAGTCCTTGACCAACCTCCCATTCGGAGTTCACTCAGATATGAGGGTCAAATCATGTTGGTGGTTGGTCCATAAGTGGTTGAGGGGACGAAAAGATCCATAAATGCGTCGTTCATAGAAGTGTGTGGATTTGCTCATACACAGTCACACATTTTGTGCATTGTGCATGCTGAGGGTTGTGTTGGCCCGCGCACACTATGAACTGTGCGCATGGGCTTCCTTTGATGCATTTGTGCACTATCATTTTTGAACCAATTGTATAGTTTTTTGCCTTTTGAATACATTTTGGTGTCATAGGTGAACTAATTGTTGTTGGCATTGTTGTGTTTCTTTAACCATTTGTGTCCAATGTTGCGGACAATATTTCAGTGATAACAGATGCCCCCTGATGTGTGAGGTTAGGAACATACGTATAGCCGAAATACATCAATTTTTATTTTGTTGAGAGTGCCATTGCAATGAAGAGTGAAGAGTGGAACTGCAAGAGAGATCCACCGGAGGGAGAGGGAAAATTGTGGGACCCAAACCTTTCTCTAGTGAGAAAAAATAAAATCTATGTACAAACGAGGCAGGCATCCCCCATGCTCGTGTCATGTAACCAAAATGTGTAACTGAAGATGTATGTTTATGTAGATAATTGTAGCATCCTCGGGGGCCGTTGATAACGGAATATGACAGTTATGGATGGTGAACGAAATCTGAAGTGAGGCAAGGAATACTATAAGAATTGTCGATGAATCATAGGCATTGATGGCCTAACGAATTCAGAGGTCTTTGGTTGGTATGAAACAACTGCAATAGTCACATAGTAAGACCCACCATAACATGATATTTTGTTGAATTCGAATGTTATCAGGGTCAACGGAATCAGAGAGAAATGATGATTCTCTCTGTGTCGTCCGAGACTCCTCATTATAAAGGTAATGAGAGTCAAGATATGGCCACCCTTCTGGAAACTGTGTTGATGTCGACAGAAATGGAGACATGACTCCAAGAAGCAAAGGGCTTCATGAAATCCATTAAGATGATATCATGTACAGACATGTAACACGAACTAAGTCAAGATTTTGGGAGACTCAAGACTCCCCTTGGTTAGGGAATTTTGAAGGATGATTGGCAGCAACCGTAAAACTGAATCTAGTGTCAGGGGGACGACTAGATATGGGGTTAAACTATGCCAGAGTATAACAAAGTGGAAAAACTTAGAGATCATGGGTATATGAACTTGGAATACTCGGGGTTTGTGGAAGATGTTGGTATGAAAAGAGTGGATGCCCCAACCAAGGGAAACATGGGTTTCTTTGCCAAGGAAAAAGAAGGTCATCAAAGGTGACGACGAAAAAGCTAAGTAAATGCTGGAAACAAAGGATTTTTACAATTACCAAAGAAGTAAAGAATAATCTGGGTTGAGTATATAGATACATAAACGGGTGCTCCAGTGAAATATGTCTTGGCTTGTTAGGGCCCAAGTTTGTGAAAGGGAATTGGTGGAGGGTGGGGGTCCCATGGGTGGATTTTTGTATTAGGTAAATGGATGGAGGACAATCTGCACATGGGAAAACTGAAGTTGGATGAGATGGAAGGATAGTGAAACTACAGAGTTGCAACCAACAAAACCGAGATGATATGACCTGGGAGTCCATGGGGAAGGTCGACAATATGATGAGAATAAGTATTGGGTTCATTCTCGGAAGTGCGTAAGACTATCAGGACTCCCATCCCTATGGGGTGAAATCAACATGAGTGTCAAGTTGCCAAGGGGGACTATGAATGGGACAACTCATGTGGGGGAGAGTACTACCGGGTGACAGTACCCAAATGCAGCATAGGTAAATGTACTGCAGATCCATATGTAAGGAACCTAAAGGTAAATGTCAGAGGGTATGACTGGGAGATGCAATTGATTTACAGAGGGAATAATTACATGCCAATGTCGAATATATACCTTAAGGGGTTGTAAGATTGCGGAACAAGTACCTACACACATGAAAACCAAGTACCTGATATGAACAATATATGATGATAAATAACATATAATAGTTATTTGTTAAAATTGAACATGAGCATGCGTAACTGAACGTGATGTAAGAAAAATGCCCCTCCGGGGCCAAGTGCATATGATGACCTGAGGAATGTGAATGTGTAGATGGCGGGACCAAGATCCTGTAGCTAAGAATAGATTGGAAAACAGAAGCTCTGGGCTCCTGTAACAGAGTGTGGAAGTTGGGAAAAAGGGGTTATATATGATTGGTGGGCCCACAATGCCACCTCATTTGTACATGTCACTATAGATGAATTAACGAGAGTGCTCTGAGGAGATTTGGAGATTGCGGGAGTGTGAGGCTAGAGATCCGTGAGAAGCGAGAGACAGGTTAGTGGACCTTTCCTCCTATATGTTGTGAAATTCCTAGAATGTAGGTAGGGGCTGTACGGAGGGTCGTATAGGGGATTTTTTTGGGTAGGGTCCCACCAGTGCATGGGAAAAGGAGGAATACCCGCACACATGTGCATAGGTATAATCCCTTTTTGGGCACATAATGTGTGGTTGTGCTTGACACAACCGCACATGTGGGCGTGGGGGAGGGGAACACAGGTGCACATGAGATGCACGCATGTCTAACTGAAAGTTGCACACTGATGCGCAAATGTTTTGCAGACAGTTATGCATTAGTGCGCAGCTGTGCAAAGAATAGGCACACACATATGCACACCTATTTGGGTAAAAGTCGTGCACTGGAGGCAAGGATAAGGGGTTGAAATTGTTGAATTTTTTGATTTTTTTTATGGATGATGAGGCTATCAAGTGTTACTGTGTGGATGCAGGTGATCAATAGAATATGCAATCACGATTCCAGTGCACTGGAGAGAGATTTATTGAGACCACCTACAGGAGGTTGTGAGAGAGAGACCAAGTGTGCAGAGACACTTGGCAGCCTGTGGCTTCCTCAAGTTCTTCAACTACCCTCTAATACGGTCGCAGGATTTCCTGCTTCAGTATCTGATCACAATGTGGAGCACTTATCTGCAATGCTTCATAGTTAGAGGACAACAATTGACATTCTCGGCCATTGAGGATGTGTATTTAGTGACAGGGCTCCCAGTCCATGAGATGGCCCTTCCTATTGACCCCCAGTTGTCAGGGGACGAGCAAGTAGGTAACTTGGTGGTTCACCACTACTCGAGGTAGAACCCGATGTTGGATTCGGTCATCCAGATTGAGGCGATCGATGATCTTCTGACAGAGTGCATCCTGCTATTGTGGTGAGGATCTATGGATCCCTAGGGACTCAACAGATCATTGGAGGTCAGCTAAGTATAATGGAGAGGGTCCTCGATGGGAACCTTTTTGCCTAGGGTCTGCTTTTGCACACCAGGATGATGGGACAAGTGAACAAGTGTCGGCGATCTGACTCTGGTGACTTCTCTTTTGGGTCATTTCAGTGGCATGGTTTCTATAGAGGGTGCCTCTGTTGCGCTTGAGGATTTTTCTTGAGCTTGCGGGGCCACAAGAGTCACGACTGATGCGATGGGCCTATGTGTTGGCCCAAAACAGTGGTGGAGAGGGTGGCCACTATTTCATAGCCACGGTGGCATGACTGTAGCGACAGATGCCACAGGTGATACTGAGGTATCCATACATGGGTATGGACTACCGTCATGACCCAGACATGATTTTTCCTCCTAGGGAGGACTAGGATTAGAGAGGTATGTTTTTTTATTATGTTTTTTTATGTTTTGTTGTTTCTATAGGTAGATTTTGATTATATATGTATATATGGATGCTGACACTATCTCTGGTTTTGTTTTACAGATGTGGGACCCCGAGGCCGAGAGGCGGAGATGGTTGGGGAGCCGACACATCGGGGAACAGTGCGATCAGTGCCTACAAATCCAAGGGTGGGATAGAGGCGGAGACGAGATGACATTGGTGCTGGACCAATGCATGAGCCACAAGCATAGGCCAGAGGGATGCTGAAGGACCTACGCCAATGCTTTGAGCAAGTTTTGCAGGGCGTACCTGAGGGAATGTGGGCCCATATTGAGGATGAGGAGTGCATGGGCATACTGGCGGAGTGGAGGAGTTTGATCCATCGAGCGACAGTAGTGGGGCCAACGATGACTAGTTGGATACCTCCTGGACTTAGAGAGCCCCCATCTGGTGGGGATCCTCCAACTTACAGAGGACCTAGGGGGGGAGCTCTGGGGGCACCATGAGTGTTGGGTTTTGATATATATAGGATTGGGAGACAATTTTGTATAGGCTAGTTGATACTCAGTTTTGTATTCTATAGGGGTGGGGGGATCCACTGGCCTACGGGCGATTGTATATTTATTTTTTGTAAACACTGATGACACTTTGATTATATATATATATATATATATATATATATATATATATGGATATATTTTTGGATCATTCATGTCTCCATGTGTTTATGTTTTTATGTTTATGATGTATTTTCTAAGTGTTGTGACAAATCTATGATGTTGATGTATAAAATGATGTTTAATGTGATAAATTCCAATATAGTAATAGGTTAACCATGTGATCTGCTACTTGAATAAGTTGTCTTAGAATATATGTAAATGTGATTGAATCAAATTTGTGAGATAAGAGTCTAACTTGTAGGTATTTACGAAAGAGGCAAGGATTTCAAACGTGATATACATTGTTGAGTTGTAGGATGACAAGATAGGAAACTAATAGAACACTAAGGTGACGATTGTGGTGGTGACTAGCCTCTGCGATGAGACCAATGACGATGTCATATTCATCTTGTTTTTTGGTGGCCAAAACCAAACATATTCCACTGGAGTGGAGCAGGACATGTGAGGCAGTATAGAGGGCCCAAGTGGTCGAAGCAAGATTCTGGGTCTAGTGGCTGGCACCGTCAGCGTAACCGATGTGGTAGGATGATGGATGATGCATCTGTCAATAACACGGATGATAGATCAAACATGAGGAATGGCGGTGGAAAATAAGACTAAAAATTCTACAAACGTGTACAAAGAAAATCCTAAGGTAGGATGGCTATGCTCAGGCGTAAAACTTCTTTAAGTACAACTCGTTGATAGGTTCTTTGAGAGGGAATCCTTTTGGAGAGGCTAGGATGTATGTGCCTTTAGTGAGGTATTGTTAGATGATGTAGGGTCCATGCCATAATGACTCGAATTCCCATGGTCGAGAGTATCGTGGGCGATATCGTAGGTGAGGACGAGATCACCTTCGTTGAATGAGAGAAGGTTGAAAGGGCGGTCAAAAGTGGCTTTGGATCATTTTTTAGCTTCTTCATTGTGTTGTAATGAAGATCGATGATATTCATCGAGAAAATATAAGGTCAGAAAGCACTGCTCCATTGGAGAAGTGTCAGGTAATAGCTCAATAGTTGTGCATAACGTGGGGATTCCACACTCGATAGGGAGGGTGGCTTTGATCCCATGGACAAGATGGAACAGTGTAAAACCAGTGGTCGTTTTGACTATCATTCGATAAGCCCATAAAGAAGAAAATAACATATGATGTCAGTTGATCTTATGGTTCTTGACGGTATGTTGTAGCATCGTTTTGAGGACCTTATTGACAACCTCCACCTTCATGTTCGATTGAGGGTAGTATGGGGAGGAAAACTCATTGGTGAAGCCTAACTTTTAGGAGAGTTCTGTAAATATCACGTTCTCTAAGTGTTTACCATGATCAGACACTAGCTATAATGGGACTTTGAACTGGGTAATGATGTGGTTGAAGAAACAACATGTTGTGATGTCAGCGGTGTTCATGAATGTGGGCATGGCTTCGACCCATTTGGTAAACTAATCTACTTCCACAACAATGTACTTATTTTGATTACTGGATGTGGGATTGTAAGTTATGAAATCGATGCCCCATTTACAAAATGGGTCGGTTGTGATGATTGGGTGTAGAAGAGCTGGTGGAGCTCATGCTTTGTTTGCATAAAGTTGGCATTTGTCGCATCTCTTAATAGCGTGTATGCAATAATGAAACAAAGTGGTCAAGAATTACCCTACTCGAATTAGTTTTTGGGTGGTGGACATACCCGAGAGGTGACCACCGCAAGCGCCATTGTGGAAATCGTTCAAAACTCTGTTAGCTTCATCGATGGTAAGACATCGACGAAGGATGGTGTCGACCAGATATCAATAGAGAACATCTCTGATGAAGATGTATCGGGGGGCCTGATGATGAATGTGTCGACGATCATCTCAATAGAGATGAGACCCAAACTTCTATGTCCAAATATAGATGATGAGGTCATCGTACCAGGGATCATCAGAGGGGATGAAGAAAAGGTGTTCGTCGGGGAAATCCTCATTGGCGGGGGATTCTTTAGCATCTGAGGGAAAATTTGTAATGATTTCAGCGAGGACAAGAACTTTCTTTCTTTCGGGAGTTGAGAACTCTAGGTCATATTCCTAGAGGATAACGATCCATCGGGAACAATTTTCATTAATTTGTTGTTGACTAAGCAAGTACTGCAGAATATAATGGCACATATTTTGGAATGAGAGGAAAACTGCTAGGGAGAGTTTCTCATCATGATTATACTTCAAGGTTGGCCCTAATTTTTTTTTACTGATGTAGTAAATGACATTCTCATGCCCGTCATCGCCTAATTGAACGAGGATTCCTGCTACTGAGATAGTTGAGGCTTACAAGTAGAGGATGTAATCACGATCATAGTTTGGGTGACTAATCAAAGGGGAGTTGTATAGGGTGGATTTTAGATCATCAAAATTTTTCTGAGCTTGTTCATCCCATCGAATTGGGATGTCATGTTGCAGTAAGCGGAGAAAACTGTGTGCATGAGTGGCGTATTCTGGGACAAAGTGACGTAAAAATTTGGCTTTGCCTTGTAGGCTTTGTAGTTGGTGTAAATTCCTGGGTGGGAGAATTTATGTTATATCTTGGACCTTGAGGGGGTCCACAGTGATGCCATGTTGGGATACAATGAACCCAAGTAGGCACCTGGAAGTGACACAAAATAAACACTTTAGGGGGTTCAAGTGGATATTGTATTGGCGACATCATTGGAAAATGATGCGTAAGTCGTCTAAATGTTGGGTTCGCCTTTTGGATCGAGTTGTGAGGTATTCTAAATAAGCAAGGATGATGCGAGAAAGATCATGAAAAACATATGTCATGACCCATTGAAACGTAGCATCGGTGTTCTTGAGTCCAAAAGGCATCACGTGATAAACAAAGGTACCCCATGGGGTAGTAAAAGCGGTTTTATACTGATCTATTGGATGGATTTGGATTTGGTTGTATCTAGAGAAACCATCCATAAAGGATAGTGCCTCATGGTTGGCACAATCATCGATAATTTGGTCGATGAAAGGGGTTGGAAAGTTGTCTTTGGGACAAGCATGGTTGAGATCATGAAATTCTTTGCAGACACGAATAGTTCCCTATTTTTTGTTAACGGGGATGGGGTTGGAAGCCCATGAAGTGTACACAATGGGGTAAATGAAACCAGCAGCGTGTAACTTGTCAATTTCAGCTTTGATAGTTGTAGCTTTGGATGGGTGAAGAGGGCGTTGTGTTTGACGAACCGGGGCGACATCAGGTCATGTGTCAATGCGATGTTTGACTATAGAAGGATCAAGGTCAGGCATCTTTATATATGACCAAGAAAAAATATCTTGGTACTCATGAAAGAGAGCTTTATAAGTAGTGAGTTCTTCAGGAGAGCATGCAACGCCAATGGTGAGTTCTTCTACGATTCCTAGTTTAATGGAAATGTCGATTTTGACGGTGGGGGAGATGTTGTCCATGTTTCCTTCTTCAAAAGCATTTGGGGTAGGGATAGGGTTATTGAACTAGTTTATATGTCTCAAAGAAATAAAATCCTTAGTTTCAATTGCGCAAATGGAGGCTTGGCTAGGAGGGAAAAAGGCCTCCTTTGAAAGGAAAAGTGCTCGATGATGGAGCACATTCCATGGGCAATCGGGGGTAGTGATTTCCTCCAGGATGTCTTCATCATAGTGGAAAATGAGAGAATATAGGGAATCCTGGGAGGGGACAGGGGGAACTGTCAAAGTGTGAGTGTCCTCAAGTGGTGAGGAAGTAGAAGGGGTATCGTGGACAAGGTGCGAGGGCTCGCTAGCCATAAAGAAAATGTCATGATATTGTGGATGGTGCCTCGTTTTCTCAGGTATTGATGACGAAATGTATCGAATATCAATAATGTGAGACTCGATAGAGAGTGGATGAGAGGGCTCTGGCTGAGACGTTTGGCATACTAAGGCTAAGGTTTGGAGAAATTGAGGTAGAGCTGGAAAATCATGGGTGTAGTGGCCATATTCTAAGCATATGGCACAAGCGAATTTGGCTCGTAACCCTTTATTGCATGTGTTTGAGGACTCTGTAGTAGCAGTGGATGTACTTGGTGGAGTAGCAAGCAATGGGGTTGCTTGAGGGAGCTAGATCAGATTGTGTAACTCGAGAAGAGTAGGACATTTGTTAGTGGGGTGTTTGTTTCTTTTACATAGTGCACAAGGAGGTTGAGCTTGAGGAGGGGGTGGTGTTGTGGACTCGTTCTTCCTCTGTCTTCCCCCAATAGTGGAAGTGGTGCCAATAGTTGGGGGTGAGGGTGGTGTGACAGGATCTTGTACTAGAATCTGCTTCAACATTCCCTCTGTCTGAGGAGGGAGAGATGGTTGAGGAACCATCATGGATAGATGAAGATACCATATAGGGATGACAAGCACCATGTTCGAAAGGGTAAGGGTCACAACCACCTAGAATGCTTGGACTCCAAGTGGGGGGTAGAAGAAGGGAATTTGAGTAATGTCTTGAGGGACTGTCTCCCAAATCAGGATTTTCCCTTGGAGGGGGCTAGGGTAAATCAGGGATAAGTGGTGCATTGGGGTTCTCAGGGAATTCTTGAGGTAATATTTCTCCAACTGGTGGAACTTTGATGTGGGGAGGGGCCTTGGTGGGAGGATTAGTGTCTCTGATATCTGTTCCATTAGAAGATACTACACACACGTGTGTTGAAGGGTGTAGGAGAGGTGGTGCTTCATGATATGCCCCCAACAAGGATGGGTCCTTGAAAATTTAGGGACCCGTGTCGATGACCGAATAAGCGTCTGAGCTAGTGCGGACAAGGGGGAGAATGTTATCAATGTTAGCGGAATTATTAGGCTCATAATGTGTAATTTTGTCAATGGTGACGATTTTTCCATTGTGGGAGAACATCATCGTTCGAAACACAAAAGATGTTATTGCCTTCATAGCATACATGTAGCTACGTCCGAACAAGATATTGTAATCAAGCGGGGTAGTGATAACTTCAATGTCAATGAGGATAGCTTTTCCCCCAAGTACTACAGGGACATTTTGGAAGATCCCTTCAGGGGACGATGGTCGGTCGTCATAATCTCTAAGGGTGATGGAAGATGGTACTAGCTATGGTGAGCCAAGTTTCTGCCATACGAATTTGGATATGATGCATGTGGATGCACCTTCATCGATGATACACTGATGAACTATGATGTTCTTCATATTAACTAGTATCTGGAAATATACCAGGGCAGGGAGGTGTGGTTCTCCGCTATCTAGATCAAAGGTGATGAGTCTAGTATCAACTGGGTCGACTGCCCCCAAGGAAGAAAGAAAGGATTTATGTTGAGTTGGACAGGTTTGGAGGACCTCCAATACAGACATGGTTGCAGTAGACTATGCTAAGTCATTGACCAGACTGTAATTATGTGTTTCCCTAGCATGAGGGTTATTTACATTCTGTCGTAAAGGAATGCAAGGTATACGAGGCTGTAGTTGGATCCACTTCTAAGGTGGTTGGTGTAGAGTCAGAAGGCATGCCATATTGATGACCGTGTTTCTGCAGAAGAAATTCTTCTTCACCGATGAGTAGGATATTGTGATCAATCGGATTTACAGGTTGAATGGGGCCTGGGTGTTGATATTGCCCCATTTGGGGTGGGGAAAGGTGTACCTCCAATTGGGTATTCATCACACCTTGGTGTGGAATAGGGTTTTGTAAAATGACCGGAGGAGGCTATTTCAAATACTGTTGTGGGGCATGTTGAGGGTCAGGCGGCGCTGGAGTGCGTTGTGCATTCATGGACTCTTTCATCCATTTGAAGTCGAAAATTTGGGGACAATGGTGAGTATAATGTCCATACTCACCACAAAGACCGCAAGGGAAGTTTGTCCTGAGATTGTTGTTGTTCTTCCCTAGTCATTTGTTGTTGTTTTCCTTTTGGGGGTTTTGGTTGCCTTGATTTTGGTTGCCCCCAACAGGATGGTTTTGTTGGGGGTTATTTCCTCCTACTCCCGGGTTATTATTGTTTCAATTTTTTCCTTTCTTCTTGGCATTATTCAGCTGATGGGATGGATTTTTTGTATTCAACTATTCAAAATCTTGAAGCTGGTAAATGGGAGAGGAATGAACAAAGTTAATGTCGACATGTGATTGTCCATGTGGAGGAGAAACCAGATGTGGAGGACCAGGAAATGGAAAGTATGGATTGTTTTGTGGAGACAATCCATATGGCGAATAGGAAGTTGAAGTACCTCCACAATTTTTATTGTCACATATAGGGGATTGGGGGTGGACCCACAATTGATTGAGAGACCGGATGCATCTGGGGTACCGGTGGGGGTCCCCCCAAATCCTGAGGGGGAACAATAGGATATGGTTGTTGGTGAGTGGGGGGAGGGTAATAAGACATCCCTCCATATGATTATGGATATTGAGGGGCACCATAAGTAGGTGACGGTTGGTTGTAAGGGTTGTAGTGTGTCATGGAACCAATCAACCCATCCGCAACGTGGGACATCCCATGTTTTCCCTGGCCAAATGGTATGGGTGTGGCTGCATCAAGTAACATTGTGTACAAGTAACCTAATTTAGCATAGATGAGGTCAAAATATTGGGCCTTTCTAATGGCTTCCTCTTCTGACTGAGGAAACGTGGATGCGACATCTTTGGCAATAACAGAGACAAGTGATTTGAGAAACCAACCAAGACATTGTTCTTTGGTGGTTTCTACTTTACACAAACTACGACACCGATGCCATTCATGGATGTGATCATCTATATGGATAAAAATACTTTTTTTCAAATCTGAGAGAAGTTCTAAGCCAGTATCATGACGTACTAGTAGTTGGAAAAAGGAAAAAAAGGCCTTGGCCAGTGATTCAAAGGTTACATGGGACCCTGATTTTTCGCCCACATACTATTTGGTTGAGGAACCTATGAGAGTTCGTTGAAACAACCTTAACCGGATGGAATCATCCATGATGTTGTTTAAAGAGCACCATAAGTGGAAGGTCATAACATGGATGGCGGGATTGTCCCCCAGTTTTCCTTCAAACTTTGGAATGTTTGAAGGAAATTTTGTAGGCATATTGGGTCAAGTGGGATCATTCGTGAGTTTGGTTAAATTAGGAATGTTAGGGGATGCCAAGTATGGCATAGGGAGATTTGGTGGAGGATTATTTCTAGCCATCGTGTGAGAAGGTAGTGGACTTGTTTCGTGATAAAGATTTGGTGGAGTTGTACTCCTCCCTTGAGAAGAAGTTTGACCCCCACCTCCTTGTGAAGGAGAACTAGTGAATAGATGGCCTTGGGAATTGGACCCAAGCAAATTGGAACCAAGTAAATTTGATCCAAAAATAATAGCACTCACAGTGGTGTGAGATGGTTGAGTCAGTGATTTGGTAAGACTAGGGACTCCTCCTAGAATAGGAGGGAGATTTTGCAAGCGTTTGGAACGACGGGGATTTTGTGGGTACCCTATGGTTTCAGACTAGCAAAGTGAATGTGTGCAAATGGTGATAAGAGAGAAATAAATGAAAAAGAGGGTTGTGTATTTTTGGACCTTCACAAGATATTGTAACTCATAATTGCATGTAATCAAATGAGCATCATACATAAATCAACTATAACATAAAAAGGCATCTAGATAGGTGGATTTTGTCCACGTGGGGGAACAAATAAAAACAAATGCTCGTGTCCTAAAAGATGTATCGTCCTTCCTCTCAAATAGCACTAAGCCTTCCAATATCACTCAACAATGGGGTCTGAAGCCACTGGAAGAGGAACTAGTGAAGGTTGAATAAATCAGTTATAATGAGAGGTAGAGGGTGCATATCCCGAAAGAGCTGGCGATATTTCCCAATAGCCGCACAAAATATGATCAAGGTGTGATTGCAACCCACAATTGCCACCTGGGTAGATGTCCTATGTTCAGTCACTAGGTACCTCGGTCAAAGTGTGACATTTATATTGTCGGCCTCATAAATGGGTCATGGGTTGGATGCCCTTCCAAGAGTTGGGTGACTCAAGGAGGGATGCGCAGAACAACCAAACCTCAACCTTCGACCCTTCACGAGTATCTCACTTCCTTATGGTGTAGGAACACTTGACTTGGAGGATTTTAAAAGTTCCCTATTTCTCAACTTCTATTGTTTGAAAATGGGAGAACCAGATAACAGGGGGTTATTTGGATGCCTACACCCAAGATCCTACCTAGACTAAAAAAATTCTTTTGTCACCTCCTGTGGAGGAAAACTTAGTGTATTTTTAGAAAAAAAATTATATGTCGTGGGCTCTGACATTGGGGGTGTCAACCATTCTCGTTTGAATTAAATGGGTGTGAATAATTTCCAAATAAGTAGTGGGAAATTTCAGAATTCCTTTGGATAAAACCTAATTCAACCTCCACTATTCAAAATGGAAATTATGTGTGTGAGGAGTGAATTTGTGTGAAATATAGTGACAAGTGTGCAAACATTTTAATAAGTTAAGTGTGAGATTGCAACATGTGGACTTCCTATGGTCCTTACAAATATTCTTTACCTAGCTTACTATATGTCTTTGGTACAACCTTGCAGAATATTTAAAGCCCTAAAGAAATAGCAATGTGGACATATGGGTCCTTACAAATCCTTTAAACTCCCTAAATGTTGTTTACACTAAGAAATCTTTGAAACTGTCCTAGATTGCTAGCATGTGGCATGTATGGGCCCGTTACTTTGATCTTTAAACTTCCCTAGATTATGATCTAAACTAAGAAAGCATTTTTAAGAAACTATCCTAAGTTTGCAACATGTGGGCATGTATGGGCCCTTACAAAATTTTTAAGATGATTTCAAAGAACTAAGAGGAACCCTAGGGGGGCTTTGTCCTCTCCTAAAGATTTTTGTTAAGGGAGATGAAATTTTCGTTTAACCACTTTTCTGATTCCCAAGATCACACTAGGGTGTGAGGGAAGAGCATAATTTAGGGTCAAAGTTAACTTCTAGTTCCAATTTAAGTGATTTATGTATGAAAGAAGTAACCTCAACTTAAAATTTTACAAGACAAATAAGTCATCCATGTGGCAACCAAGCAAAAGAGGAGAATATTGGTTCTTTTTACCCCCTTAAGTGCCTATGTTAGCTAACCTTTCATATGGGAAAGGAATCTAAGTGGAGTGTAGTTGCCTTACAAAGTGCATGAAAATAAAAATTTAAGGGCTAGGGACCCTCAAACATTCATAAAAACCCTTACAGTTTTGAAAAAATGGAGATATGTGCGGGTTACAGTTCTGACAAGCACGTAGAGGGCACACAATGTGCATAATGTGCAGAGTAAAGAGACCTAGTTAGCACACAGTGCGTAGAGTGCGCATCTGTGGGACAAAAATTCCACGTACTTCCTATCATGCGTCGAGGGAGAAATTTCTGAGTGAAATACTCCTTCCTTAGCTCTGAATTTTGACTTTGGCAGGTTGGGCTAGTCTGGTTTGTGTACCTGCAAGACAAAACAATCAAAATGAAGTGATCTCTAAGCTCAAATAGGGAGGCACTTGATACCAATCCCCAATATGGTCGCCAATATGTTGTGTTGGTTTTGTCACTTGGGTGAGCAAAAAAACAACACTTGCATGTCTAGATGAACTTGCTAGACAAGACAAAAGTTCGTGAGTGGGTTAAGTAAGCCAAAAACATGTAAAAGAAAAAAAAAAAAAAACTAAAACAACTAAGAAATAAAAGTTAGAAAGCATGAGAAACTTAGAACCATGAAAATCAAACAATGACCAATATAATGCTACCATTGGATCAATAGATTAGTAGGAAAAACACCGTATAGAAAAATAGGGACTTATGAGTCCCCTCTTCCTCCTTGGGAGGGCTCTTGAGTTCCCTAATGGAGATCTCTTCATACAATGGAAGAAAATGGCAAATGGTGAAGAAAAACAATGCCTATTCCCTAAAGAGGTGAGTGGAATGGCCTATTGCAATGGTGCTTGAAGGCTCCAAAGAGAAAAGAGGATTCTCAAGGGAGAATTCTTGTAGCATAACAATACTATGAAGATCTTGGTTTCTTAGTGCACTCATGGCTCTTATTTATAGCATTCATACATGGAAAAATGTAATTGGTTCATAGTGTGAATAAGGGGCCTTTTAGAGCACCCTCTAGTCCTTGACCAGCCTCCCATTCAAATTTCGCTCAAATATGAGGGTCAAATCATGTTGGGGGTTGGTCCATAATTGGTTGAGGTGTCGACAAGATCCATAAATGTGTCGTTCATAGAAGTGTGCAACTTTTCTCATACACAGTCATTCATTTTGTGCATTGTGTGTGTTAAGGGCTATGTTGGTCCGCACGCACTTCACGCACGCTTCCTTTGGTGCATTTGCGCACTGTAATTTTTAACCCAATTGTATAGTTTTTTTCCTTTTGAATGCATTTTTGTGTTGTAGTTGAACTAATTATTGTTGGAATTGTTGTGTTTCTTTAACCATTTTCGTGCAATGTTGTGGATGATATTTTAGTGATAACACTAATTACTAGCAAAAGTAAAAATAATAATGTACAGCTTAAATTTTGCATTACTTAAAAGAAAGTGTAAATATCACCCCATAAATGAGAAACAACAATTGTCTGGGCTCATTAAATACTCTTCAATTGGGTGTGGGCTCATATTTAAGTATGTAGAATATTAAATGTTCTGCAGTTGGGTATGGATGGAATCTGAGAAGTAAAGAGTTAAAATTGTTTCGCTGTAAAAATGTTTCACCTGCTCACATTTGTGTGTGGATAGAGTAAGCACAAGTATTTATGCTAAATGAAACTATATATATAACAAATAATGATTTGTGTGGGTAGAGGAAGCACGATTATTTATGCTAAATAAAACCAGATATATAACAAACAAGAAAAATAGCTACAAAGCAGCTAGTCCATGCCTCATATATTTTAAGTATGCCTCATATATTTTAAGTATTCGTATAAATGAGATGTCATAAAATTCAGAACAATTCAAAAATCATGTCAATATAACATTCTTTGTCATTCCTTCGAGGCACTTATTAGATTCCCATGGCCTTTCTCCTGGCCATTCAATGAAATCCATATAGACGTCCTCTAATAACTATCACTTCTCATCTTGACCCGACTGATATTTAAAGAACAACAAAAAATAGAGGTGTAGGAAATCCGGATTAGCAGCCTCTCTGTCGAAGTAATTATCTGATAAATAACATTGAGAAAGAGAACTTTGGTTGAATATTATATATTGGTCTTCAAGCTACTAACGAGAAAGGCAATGACGGTGACAACAATGATATAAATAAGCATAGTTATATACTCCCATTGTCATCATAATTGCAATGAGTATGAACGCGATGGAAGTAACACCCAACATTGACTTTTTATGACGGCATGATATGTGGTAATGAAGAAATCATATTGGTAATAAAACAAATACGGTAATCCATTAGACTGATAATCCATTAGTTGAAACAAACAAATGTGGTAATAAAACAATGTGGTAATAAAACAAATGAAGTAACAGAGTTGAAACAAACACAAACCAACGGTGTTTTGAAGGGAAATCCATTAGACTGATAATCCATTAAGAAGCCATTTTGGTTCCCTCTATTCTTTCTTTTTTTTGCAAAGATTTCTTGTGCAACAACAAAATTTATGTTTAGATCGAATAGTTTAATTCATACTCCAAAACAAAGATTGCACAGAAGAATAAAAACGACAAATACAAAGCAATTACAATGTCGAAAAGTAGCACTAGCAGTTTACAATGTCGGTTTTTCTAATCATAAGATCGACGACCGACTACCTACAATTTCCGTAGCCTCC
This sequence comes from Picea glauca, assembly GCA_000966675.3. Taxonomy (NCBI): domain Eukaryota; kingdom Viridiplantae; phylum Streptophyta; class Pinopsida; order Pinales; family Pinaceae; genus Picea; species Picea glauca. The sequence goes on from JZKD02S1915110.1 coordinate 246,215, forward strand.
AACCCCTATTTAAGCTACAAAAGTAGGTAAGACATGGTAAATTGTATAAATGACCCAATCAAATAATGCTTCTCGAACATATCGCGGGAGTTGCAATGAAAAACATTTATTATAAATTTTTGCACTGAAAAACATTTATTATAAATTTACGGTCTTCAAAGTATTTGAAAAAATGGCCATACTACGTAGTAGTCTCTGTAAACAACCTAAAAAGGCATGAAAACTCTACCCTTTCTTTGATGACGACAATAGAAGGGAGAGATAGCCAAAGAATTAGCAAGGCTTTCTCATCTTGTTGCGAAATACAAAAAATGAGTATCTAATTCCTCCTTCAGGCATATGTACCATACATGTACGCATATACAAATGTATTGTACAACCACATAACCCATGGATACATTATACGTGCATTGGTAGCAAGTTAATCTTAAATAAGTTACACTTCTTTAGTATGCCTTGGTATTCGTCCTCAATTTGAGTTTGTTCGTTTTCATGTCATGTCACTGCAAATGAAACTATCCCTCTTACTCTGTGCTTCCAACATACATAGCGACCGACCCAACATTGCAAAAGAAGGGGGGAAAAAATAAAGGGGAAGATGCTCTTACTTTGTGCTTCAAACATCTATAGCATTTTCTTGCTTCCTTTTGACTTCCTCCAGCTCTACGCTAAAACGCCAATGGGGATGTGGTTCATCAAGTTAACAGCAATAGGAATGACGACTAGATGGCCATGGAAGTTGCTTCAAATGGACTGTCTGGGATTTGAAACCATGCTTTCAGAGACAAATGGAACCACTACTTTTGGTACGAGGAAGAACTCGAAGAAAATATTCACTAGTGTTTTATGGGCATCGTTGCACACGGTAGTAAGGAAGAGACAGTAATTCTTGTAAACAACAACCTTCACGGTGCTATAAATCTTAGATGAATATGAATCTATGTTACGATATTCTCTTATCATGACATGTTTAAGTGCTTCCATGTAAACTTCATGATGCAAACATTAAATTAAAAGTAACAAACATAGCCAATAATATTAACAATAATTTTATTGTATGTGTTTGCAGTTGGTCACTAATAACAGGATGAATATTGGGCATACTGGTATTAGTACCAAATGTCTTCTTATCAAAAGGATTTTTCTCCTATCAAAATCACAATTAGGAGAAATATGAGATTTCTTTAAACTAAATACTACAAATAGAAAAGTTCCAAAAATACCAAGGCGGTTTTACAATGCACAAAATTGTAGTTACCTGAAGCTGAAGGTATCAACAATGACAACAAATTTAACTTCTTGGTTGTCTACAACTTCATCTCCACCCTCTACAGAGGGGTTAGCCCAATTGCCCCTTTAACAACCCACTACAAACAAAAATTGTTATGATTCCCTAAAGAGTATTCTATAGTTCCAAACCATAGATGCATAATTTTATAAAAACAACTATCTATAGTGCCAAACCCCAAATAAAATACATTACCTTTCCTTCAACCTCCCATAGTACTCCATTCTGAATCTCATTGTATGGAAATGAATCAGAAAGAAACTCATCACATGTAATAAAAAATACCATTGTATCCCTAAACAACATAAATCCTTTCATAAAATACAAAGAATTGGATCCATCATATTTCCAAATTAAAAATTTATTCTCAGAATAGACAAAAAGAACAAAGCCCATGCTTATACCTAAATTATTTTCCCAAAATAAAAGGAAAAAAAAAACAATATGTACCTAAACCTTAAAATATATGCCAAGACGTTAAAATCCTTTTCACCAAATAAAAAAGACAAACCCATCATATTCCTGAATTTCAAACTTTTTTTCATCAAATACACATTCCATCATACACCCAAACCATAATTTTTTCATAAAATACAGAAATTTCGATCCACTGTCTGCCCAGACCTTAAAATTCCTTTCATACAATACACAAAGCCAGACACCTATACGCACAAAAACACAAGCTAGAATTTCTCAGATAAAAAGGGCTTAGCTTATGAAATTCCTTTTGCATGGAGATTTCAGAACCACCCATAAAATGAAAAGACACAAAGTGCATATTCACAAATATAAGCAAAAGACACAAAGTGCATATTCACAAATATAAGCAAAAGACACAAAGTGCATCATTCATACATTAAGAAAACCAAACCATGTGTTAGGACATATTTTCAATTTTTGTACATAAATGAATTTTTACATTAGGGTGTTATATTTATGAATAATGTAAATTTTTAATTTTTAGGTTAAATAGATTTTTGTAATTAAGTTTTTATCGTGTGTTTAGTTAATTTAATACTTTGATGGGTTTCATAACTTTATTTTATTTTTGATTCACGTGTTGTATATATTTTTAAATGTTTCTAGTTTATTTGTTCTTATTAGATAATTTAAACCTACCTATCCTTATTGAAATTCGTACTATCACGAACTGCGGCCCTTGACTTTATTTATACATAAAAACTTTAGCCCACAATGTCGTGATTATATTCTTGTCTCAAGTTTTCATCTCAGAGCATGGACCTATTGTTTAATGGAGTTTGATATCATCTATAGGCCCGCAAAGTCAGGTAAGAAAAAAAAATCTATAATTCTGAACTGGTTGAAAAGTTTACTCAAAAAGAAACTTCACAATATGAAAATGGTTTTCATTCAATAGTTCAAGAATGGTTTGAAGATAAGTCCAAATTTAAAGCAAATCTAGCTACAGGGGTTTATTCCACTATTGCTTGTGAATATCATGTTAGGTATTCTACTATGATTTTATGTGGTTTTTTTGGTTACACAAACGTAGCACATTTTTTGATAGAATGGGTCCCAATTCTGGGGTTGATGGAAGAAAGCAAATTTTTTAACTGGGAAAAGATGTTATCAGACAGTTTGGTCCAAAACATTGAGAAGTTTAGGGGTAAAAAGGAAAAGGGAATTTTTACAGTATTTTATATGTCTTCATAAATAATGGATGCCATTTGTTATAAAACCCCTCTTCCCTTAATGAAATGGAATTGGAACCCAAAGCTCCCTCTAGCTATTCACTTGTATGATGATAAATTGTGGGAAGGTAATGAGAAAGAGAATTTATTTGAAATTTGTCACAATGTTTTTATTTCATTGTATGAAATTCTCTATGGTTAGCCTCCTCTCAAGTTTTTAAAACAAATTGATAAAGATATGGATAAGATCGTCGATTGCTTTATTGAAGAAATATTTTCTTACATTAGAGTTTTTGGTAGTTATTCTCCACCACATTCTCTACCTAAGTTTCTTCCAAATAAACTTGTATGCAGAGAGATTGTGTAAGGCATACCTATTTTAGAGCCTCAATTTATAAAAAAGATAAATATTTTGTATTCTCCTACTGAAATAACTGCAATTTAGTTCAAGGTTTTCTTTCAAGATTTTCTTTATACCAGGAATAAACTGGTAAATAGAAATAACAACAACAATAACAAAATAGCTTGCACGAGTGTAGACGGATTGGCAAGTGCCATGTAAATGGAAGGAAATTTGTAAAATGAAGTCTCATGTTCGATTCTCACCCAGATTTACTCGTGCGCCATTCTTGCAGGCTGGGTGGTTGCACCTGGGGTTATAGTGGTAGCTGATGGGGATCGACCCCGTGTCACACAAATACGAGAACCGTAAGTTGTCGATTCCCCCAGTAAAAAAAAAAAAAACAATAACAAAATAATAATAACAACAGATCAATTTAGTAAAATACATACCTTGACTTGTAGGTCGGTTGATTTAGCCCCTGGTTCACTTGTTTTTGTGCTTACCCAAATTACCCAACTGAATATTAACCTCTCAGCCAACTAGGAACAACTTCTCTATATCCCTAGCTTCAGGAATACTTGCAGTTTCCTAGCCCCCGAGCCCAAAGTTCCCAACAATAACAGTGCCTTGTAAAATCTCCCCAAAACAATTTACATTCTTCCAATTTCCACCTTCTTCCTTCTCTCTTTCAGAATTTCTTCCTTCCTCCTTCTTTCCCAATTTCTTCCCAAAAACGAAAGACCCCTCTCCAAGTCCTCCCCCTTCTTCCTTATCCTTCTCTCTTGAATCCCTCCCTCATTCAATTCTCCAACTACCTTATCCCCTCATTAATTCCTCCAACATCCTTATCCCTTCATTAATTACTTCACCTACCTATTTAATAATAAAATAATAAAAGACTCATTTAATTTATTTTATTAATTAATTAAATTAATAATTAATAATTATGATAAATAAATAATCAAATTGGGTTGTTACATATGCCCACCCTTCAAGAAATTTTGTCCTAAAGTTAGAGTAGTTTGCAATACAAGGGTAATGACACATGATTCATACATTCACATCAAATAAACAACATCATCAATTTAAAACACTTATACATACTAGTGTACATGTGCAAGACATGCATGTCTAGCTAGCACATACAGGACTCACACAAGTACTCGTGACAATAGTTATCACACCTAAAGTACTTCTTGTATGCATCCAATCCAATCAATGAGACAATTCATTTCATAAAATATAGTAGACCATTTAAAATGTTCGCAAAATCCCTCAATTATAACAATTTAGCACAAGCAACATTCACTTAGATAATTGCAGTTCAGTTAAGAAAATATAAACATACATATGTACATATTTTCCAAAAAGAGGAAATCAAGAAATTCTACCATAAGGTGAAAACTACACAGACTCTCAATTGCTTCTAGTCATCCTTCCTCCCTGTAACACACCCACTATGGCATTATAAAAATTTTGTTTTTCCTCAAGGGACAGAATCCCCGAAGTCCTACGGGGGCCTAGTGCAGACTAGTTCTCTCCTATTTACCTCCCTGTGATCGTGGGTTAGGACCACAGGCCAAACAAACCATCCGCCTTTTCATGTTTCACGACTCAGTGATACAAGCGAATCCAATTTTAAAGGTAGAATGGTGAGGGGGCTCCAGAATGAAACCTGGGTTGTAGATATGGGCATGCAGATTCTGGCCGTCTAGATCTACCCGCCTCTTGATGACAAAGCACTAGCTCCATTTCTTTAGTCCCTATCTCAATAGCACCATATATGCGCCTGAATGCGGGTGCCTTTCACAACTCGCGACCTTGGGAGTCGAGAGTCGAAGACCCTCAAATTTTCTTCACCAATCGTTGATACCCGAGATTCCAATATGGTATGGCCCCTCCTTATTAGCGCTCTCAACACGTGACCACCGGCTTGGGATAACTACTAGCCGTGCTCATAACTCGCAAATTTGTGAGTTGATAGGTTGATCCTATGGGCCCTTCTTTTACAAAACCCCGAGACACGAAAGTCAGGGAAGGTTTGACTCCTTCTGGGCTTCTCAGGACTCGCAACTTCACGACTTGAGTTGCTGGGCCTTTGTGCTCCTTTCTTGCGAGAACTCGAAGTATGAGAAGTCAACAACATGTTGACTCCCATTTCAAACGACACGTGTCCACCACCTGTCACCACTTCTCCCTCTCTCTGGGCATCTTATCATCACACCACCTGTCAACCACGTGGGTCCCACCAAGCATACATGCCACATGTTGCACAAGATCTTGCAACTTGCAAGCTCGGGACTTCTACAGTCGAAACTGATTCCCCTCAACCTCCGAGACCCCGATATGCGATATGGAGAGGTGGTCCTGACTCAATGGTTTCTCCTACTTCTCATTGTTCGGGACTTCACGACTCCAAGGGTTTGGTCTTCCACCTCCAAATTCACGAATCCCCGATACGTGAAATGGTCATATCCCACGATTGTCCTTCCTCCTTGATCAACAACCCAGATCACATCGCTATCTTGCGACTCAGGACTTCGTGATTCCAAGAGTCGGGTCTTCCACCTCCGAAATCATGAATCCCTGATACGCGAAATGGTCGGATCCCATGGCTGTCCTTCCTCCTTGATCAACGGCCCAGATCGCATCACTATCTCGTGACTTAGGACTTTGTGACTCCAAGAGTCGGGTCTTCCACCTCCAAACTCACGAATCCCCGATACGCGAAATGGTCGGATCTCTGCCACCTGTCCTCCAACATGGACGGTCTCGATGTCTTCGGGACTTTCAGGACGTAGTCGAGTTCACTCTCCCGCCTTAGTAAAAGTTAAGATCCACAGCTTATAGAGCTTCGATGGGTCCCTAGGATCTATGGTCTAGGATCCCATCGCGATCTTGCGACTCGGGACTTCGTGACTCCAAGAGTCTGGCCTTCCAACTCCAAACTCGCGAATCCTCGATACGTGAAATGGTTGAGTCTCTGCCACTTGTCCTCCAACATGGACGGCCCTGATGTCTTCGAGACTTTTGGGATGTAGTCAAGTTCACTCTCCCGCCTAAGTAAAGGTTAAGATCAATGACTTATAGAGCTCCGATGGGTCCCTAGAATCTATGGTCTAGGATCCCATCGTGATCGCGTGACTCGAGACTTTGTGACTCCAAGAGTCTAGCCTTCCAACTCCAAACTCGCGAATCCCCGATACGCGATATGGTTGGATCTCTCTATCCCTTCTGAGCTTGAATCACGAAGTTCAAACTCTCAGAGCTTTAGGCTCCCATGACCTCGAGACCTTAGAAAGATACTCTTTCTTGCATAAGGGTTCCAGACCCGGATTGCATGAACCCTCAGACGGTTCTCAGGCAATTATCCCTGATCTTAGTCGAGTCTCTGATAAGGTTCAGTACGGTTACAAGGTTTATGGGGTAATTCTCGGAAAAGAGTACTCTCAATGAGTCTTCCTAGAATATTACGAGAAACTAGGCAAATAAGACGATTCTCGGTGGAGCGAACTCATGTCCCAGACTTAATCATTTGTGCAGAAAATAACCATGGCATGTAAGCATACACAAGCATCCATTCTATCAAATCAAACGTTAGGTAAACACTTATATTCGGAACTATTTACAAGCATGTAAAATTGAACATGCGATTATGGAATTAACTTCAAATAACACTTATCAGAAATAACACCAGAGGTGATGCAACTGTTGAGAGGGGTGCTCGTTTCCACCTAACTGTAGGCTCAGCGACTCCGATAGGATTTACCACTAGCCACCCTCAAGCTGAGACCACGATGCTGCAAGATTGTGTCTCGGTTTTCCAGTGATCGAGAACAAGAGTTACTCTCCCCCTTCTCTACTATCACTCACTCTGCATATCTCCCAAGTTCTTTCTCCTTTTCCTCGCGTCTCTCCTCTGCGCCTCTTCCTCACACATTTTCCCCTTGCGAGGTTGTGTGTGGCGCAATTTCCCTCGCGGT
>JZKD02S1915110.1:259496-269970 GCA_000966675.3 Picea glauca
GATAGGTTGACCCTCTGGGCCCTTCTTTTACGAAACCCCGAGACACGAAATTCAGAGAAGGTTTGACTCCTTTCGGGCTTCTCAGGACTTGCAACTTCGCGACTTGAGTTGTTGGGCCTTTGTGCTCCTTTCTTGCGAGAACCCAAAGTACGAGAAGTCAACAGGATGTTGACTCCCATTTCAAACGACACATGTCCACCACCTGTCACCACTTCTCCCTCTCTCCGGGCATCTTATCCTCACACCACCTATCAACCACATGGGTCCCACCAAGCAGACGTGCCACGTGTTGCACAAGCTCTCGCAACTCGCAAGCTCGGGACTTCTACAGTCGAAACTGATTCCCCTCAACCTCCGAGACTCCGATATGTGATATGGCGAGGAGGTCCTGACTCAATGGTTTCTCCTACTTCTCAATGTTTAGGACTTTGCGACTCCAAGGGTTTGGTCTTCCACCTCTAAACTCGTGAATCCTCGATACGCAAAATGGTCAGATCCCACGGCTGTCCTTCCTCCTTGATCAACGGCCCAGATCGCATCGCTATCTCGCGACTCAGGACTTCATGACTCCAAGAGTCGAGTCTTCCAATCTTCCCCAGTAGGCAACTGGCAATCATCATCACACATCTAGAGGAGCATGAGTTAACACCTTCCTCCCATGACTCTAGGTTTCATAGGATACACGGTGGGAAATTCCTCCACCACTCCTAATAGAACTAGGGTCAACACCATATCATGGACCATACAATGGCACTGTGTCGTTGAGAATTTTTTCATCGTATATTCAATTTTAGGAAGTCTCACCACCTGAAAAACCTGCACTTGTCCACATATCATAGCAATGCATTTGAACCAACATAATTCCACATACAAAGATTCATACCATATTGTTTCTCGGTCGATGTTCATGACATCAACCTTTTATTATCATTATCCTTGGGCTATTTCATAGCCACTTGACCTGCATATTAGTCTATAATACAAACTAATACATAGCCATGCATTATCATCATGTAAATGCATTTAATCATATCCTCAATTCGGTATCCATGTACCACCAATTTTAAATGTCAAAATTTTCAAGTTAGAAATAGATTGCATAATATCCATCATAATTCAAATAACGATAAACATTCATATAATTGACATTCACATAAGTCCATATGTCTTAGAATTTCAAGTGTATCATTAATATTTCACAATTAATAGAAAATAAAAGATGATTAGGCCTTAAGTAATTCTAGCTATCTAAGTCAAAAGGTGGCATTACATACACACATCCTTCGGGAAACATATTCCCGAGGTAGTCAAAAAAGTGAGGGATGATCTCTTCATAAGGTATATGCATCCTCCCAACTAGCATATCCTAGGCTATACTTGTCCAACTGAACCTTAACTTGGTCTACCAGACAATTCCTAAGATGTCGGACCCTACGATCCAATATGCATAATGGTTTGACCATGAGAGTTCCCACGTCTGATACATGCAATTCCTTCCAATTCAGTTTATGAGATTCGTCAGCAACATAATGACGTAGAACATATACATGAAAAAAAATATGAGTTTTATGTAAGTAGGATGGGAATACAAGACGATAGGCAATGGGTCCAATTCTCTTTTGGATTTTGAACAGTCCTATAAATTGAGGCAACAACTTTTCCCCCTTCCTAAACCGAATGGTACTCTTATTAGGCCTAATACGAATGAAAACTTGATCTCCCACTTTATAACTTTGGTCAGTCCTATGTGCATCAACATAAATTTTATGTCTATCATGTGCTTCCTTTAGTCGCTGCCTAATCTGAATCACCTGTTCCTCCATCTCTTGAATCAATTCTAGCCCAACTTTCACTCAGTCTTCTAACCTTTCCCAACTCAATGGTGTCTTGCATGGCCTTCCATACAAAGCTTCATAGGGTGGAATTTAAATGGAGCTATGAAAATTGTTATTGTAGGCAAACTCTACCAAAGGTAGGTACTTCTCCCAATGGGTTTGATTATTCATAGCATACATCCTAAGCATGTATTCCATAACTTGATTTACTCTCTCAGTTTTCCCATCTATTTTGGGATGATATGATGTACTTAAGTTCAACTGAGTTCCCAATGTTGACTGCAAACTTGTCTAAAACCTAGATGTGAATCGGGAGTCCCTATATGAAATTATCTTCTTGGGTAATCCATGCAGACGGATGACCTCACTTATAAACACGCATGCCACATTAGTGACATCATAAGTGTCCCTAACTGGAATAAAATGAGCACTCTTGGTCAACTTATCAACTATCACAAGAATGGAATTATGTATGTGTGATGTGAGTGGAAATCCCACAACAAAATCCATATAAATGACTTCCCACTTGGACATAGGAACATCATGCGGTTGTAGGAGACCTGTCGGGTGGTGGTGGTCAGCCTTCACTTGTTGAAACTCTAGCCACTTGGTGACGAAATGAACTACATCACGCTTCATGTCTACCCAGAAGAAAATCTTCTTCATGTTTGCGTACATTTTATTCACACCCGGGATGTGCACAATAAATTGATCTATGGGATTCCTTGAGTATGATGCTTCGAATATCCCCACTTTCGGTGATGTACATCCTTCCTTGATATCTTTATAATCCATCTTCTTCTAGGCTATATCCTTCATACTTTGGATCTAATTGCCTCCCACTATGGAGGGTTGAAGTAACCTTTAAATACCAACTATCTACAAGAAGTTTCCCCAACACTTTTTCCCTTGGATTAACTTTTAAGGGTACCAAGGAGAAGACACATGGTCTCCTACTCAAGGCATCCATCACCGCATTCTCCTTTCCCTTGATGTACGGAATTCCAAAATTGTACTCACTCATAAACGCACTCCATCACCTATGAATGGCATTGAGATCCCTTTGAGTGAAGAGAATCTTTAAGATTTCATGGTCTGTTTTGAGCTCAAAGCTTCGCCCCACTAGATAATGTTTCTAAAGCTTCAGAGCTATCATTACAACTGCCAACTCCAAATCATGAGTAGTGTAAAGCTCCTCATGTTGCTTCAACTTTCTTGACACATACTCTATCACTCCCCCATCCTGCATTAGCACATCCCTTAATCCTTACTTCGAGGCATCCATGCAGATTGTGAAGTCATTTTCCATATCTGGCACTCATAGAATTAACGCACTAGTTAGTAACCTCTTAAGCTCAATAAATGAAATATCACATTCTTTGATCCATTCATACCTGACCCCCTTGCGCTGCAAGGTGGTGATGGGTTTCTCCATTTTAGAGAACCCTTCCACAAACCTCCGATAACAACCATCTAGCCCCATGAAGCTTCTCACCTCATGAGAATTTTTCAGTACTGGCCATTCCATAATAGCCTTTACCTTTTCTGGATCCACAAAGATTCCTTCACCTGAAATGATATGACCTAAATAGTTAATTTCTTTCTGGAAGAAAGAAAACTTCGACAAATTAACATATCATTTTTTCTCTATAAGGAATGACAACACCACTCGCAAGTGTTCCTCATGTTCTCTTTCATTCTTGGAATAGATGAGGATATCATCCAGAAAGACCTATACAAAGAGGTCTAAGTAATTTCGAAATACACCATTCATGAGGCTCATGAATACTGTTGGTGCATTGGTCAAACCAAAAGGTACTAAAACGAACTCGTAATTCCCAAACCAAGTTCGAAAGGAAGTTTAAGGAATATCTCATTCCTTAATTCTTGACTGGTGAAACCCTGATCATAGATTAATTTTTGAAAAAATTGTTTCTCCTTTCATCTGATCAAAGAGATCATCTATCTATGGCATTGGGTACCTATTTTTCACTGTAGCACAGTTCAAGTCCCTGGAATCTATACACATTCATAAGGAACCATCCTTCTTCTAGACAAAAATTACCATTGCACCCCAAGGTGAGACACTAGGCCTTATTAGCCCTAAGTAAAGTAGTTCCATCAACTGCATCTGCAACTCACAAAGTTTTGACACCATCATCCTATACGTTGTCTTGGAAATTGGTTATGCACTGGGTTTTAGATCAATGGTAAAATCAAGCTCCCTTTCAGGAGGTAACCCTGGCAACTCTTTCAGAAAAACATCTTTAAACTCCGAAAATACTAGACACTTATCCATGGAGGGTCCTTTCCCTTCATTGACTGCTTCCACTACATATAATCAACAACCTTTCCTCATGCAACGTTTAATTTTCACGGTCGAGATAAAGTGTAGAGACACCTTCCTCTGTACTTTGTGGATCTCTACTGACCTTCCTTCATCGTCAACACAAAGCACCCTTTTCGTGAAACAATCTACCATAGCTCAATGGGATTCTAACTAGTCCATTCCAATGATTAGGTCATACATCCCTAGAGCAGTGACATACACCTTCAACCTAGTAATACACATTCCCATGTCTACTAGACCATTATCGACGCTAGGTCCTACCATTTTTTTTTCCCTTGAAGCCATCTCGACTTGTTTAAAGTCATCGTGCTCGTAGGCTTCCAACCCACACTTTCCTAATGCACAAGTTGAAATGAAACTATCTGTAGCACCATAATCAAATAAAATCTTAACATTGACATGATTTAGCATACCTGACAACTCCACCACAATGGATTGATGCTCTTCCTAACAGTTATTAACCGCTACATAAATTTGGTGGCTACTAATCCCTCTTCCCATCGAGGCCTTTCCTTCTCTATGCACAAATCATGCTTGTGACTCTGGACAATCACGTTGGTAATGAGGTCATCCACACCCCCAACAAGCAACATGAGATGGAGCATGCACACTGCCCTATGACGATCTTTGAAATGAGTTCCTTCTCTGGAACCCCTGCCCCTACTTGTTTCTCCCTAAGAAGATCGTGGGCATGTCTGCATCCTTGGCGATGAGTGGGATGTTGCACTTGCTACCATTGAAATACCTGATGTAACTACTCTATGAGCGACTCTATTTCCATAAGGAGGTGGCCTAGAGCTTCCTCCCCTAGAGAAATTCCTAGGGGCCTTCCCCACGAATCTAGGATGTTGTGGAATGGTTGACCTCATATCTCTATTTAAGTTCATATGCTCCTCTGTGTAATGATCATTTTCAACTACTTCAACTACTGACGATGGTTTCCACATCCGTACCATAGCCCTTATCTTAGGGTTTAACCAGTACACTAAATGTTATGCTTGTCGTTGATCGGTATCCATGTATAAGACAAACTTTACTAACTCCATGAACATGATCTCGTACTCTTCCACGGTCTTGTTTCCCTAAATTAGAGCATGAAATTCTCCTACCTGTTGTTCCTCATAGTACACAGAAAAAAAAATCCTCTGGAACCTTTCCTCAAAAATCTCCCATGAGACGGTGTTTGGGGTGAGGTGCAACTTCCTCTCTAGGTTACCCTACCAATTCAAGGCACTATCCCTCAACTGAAATATTTTTATATTCGCGTTTGATGTGGAGGCATAGTCTCTTAAGGCGAAACATCACATCATTCCTTCCAACCATGCCTCTACACATTCACTTGCACGACCCCCGACAAACTCTAGAAGTTTGATCTTCTGTAGTTCTCTAGTGATGTCCCCTAGTGGAGGCCCTCCCTTTGAGTCCCTTGACACTTCAGGGTTACCCACTCTAGATGGTGGGGGTTCAACTTCGACATCTGATGACTGTCGTCCATTTAATGTCTCATTAATAGCCTCTAAAGAGCGCAAAATGAGAGCTAATTCATGCGATGGTGGTGGCAGCACCGACGTTGGTAGTCCTTGTGACAATGCCCCTCAGCCTTGATTTCCCCGAGTCCTAACCATCTTGAATAATTGAATCTACATCAAACCAAATGCTTATCAGAGAAGAATTTTTAAGGCATTCCACATTCACTCAAACCTATACTTGCAAACATAGGGTTAGGCATAATTTTTTTTGTTTTAATTGTCTGTAAACAGACATTACTCTCTTTAGGGTAAGTGGCTAAAGGCCGGGGTCGAAATCCTCTAAGCTTGGTGCCTTCATCGGGGTAAGCCACCAACTTTCTTACCTTGCTAGTTATGCTAGCACAATTTGTATTCATCAATTACTCTTACTTATCTATTTGATCAAGCATCTAACCCTTCCACATATTAACATGCACCACTCATGTTAATCACCCTTATAATATTTTAATTATAAAACGTCTAATCTTATAAATTATCAAATTATTAATCATTAAAATTAATTTTCCTATATAAATTTAAAATGTTAATAATAAAAAATAAATAAACTTTAAATTTTAACTTTTATATACTTTAATAATAGTTTTATTTGTGAGACTTAGTAATCATTGGGGACTCCTGATTGCTGATCCGAGCTATCGTGCTATCCAAATCAACCCCAAATGCAAAGCTTAACAATCTTCTAGCCAAATTCGATTGTTGTTAAAGGGATTGGACTCATTTCAAATCTTCCACGTTCTAAGGGTGTTAAACCACCACGCAGACTTAGAAGCCAACAAGGGTGTCGAGCTGGAGGCAGGACACACACTGGTCGACGAGCACCAGTCCACGGTGGATATCCCATGAGAATCCCAATGCCCAGTACCACTCCAAACCCGGGAGCACGGACGGATCATGCATTGCTCGCGTCAGGGCTCATATCTGTACGCCGGATTGAGGGAATCAATTTGCAGGTGACAAAGGGACCAAATCACATGCCAAAGGATGAGTGCGACCCCGCGCTCATACCTCTCGGGGTCAGCACAACAGGAAGAATGATCACGGGAGGCTCTCCAAGCATAAATCCAAGCTCTTTCCCAGCAAACGCGTAGCTCAAGTTCAGGCACGCCCAAAGCAGAAGGAGGAATTTCAAAGGAACAATTTCAGGAGAAGAAGAAATGGAAGCAAGCTCCAGCCGCCCCCTGCCAGTAGAAGAGCATCTCAAGCAACTGGACGACAAGCTGGAGAAGCTGAAAAACATGCTCCAGTTCCAGCTCGACTTTCTGGAGAATCTCGACTCAGAAGCCGGGAGAAGAATGGAGCAGTTGGAACAAGATCTATCCTTTGTCAAAATCGGGTTCACAGAGGAATTAGATAAACTTCATCAGGAACTGAAAAGCCCCCAAGAGAAGTTCGAAGACAGAATTGGAGATCTGGAGGACAAGCTGTCCAAGTTAAATTTAGAATGGGGGGATAACTCTGCGAAGTAACCAGTCCTCAGCGCTGAAATGCGTAAATCTGTGGTGATTCTAAGCCTCCTAGCATTTTGTATAGAAGCTAGGGCTCTAAATAATTTTAGTCTCAGGTTCAGGAATGAATATGGGGTCATGTCCCTCTGGAATTTTAAGTATTGTACTCCAGTTTTTGCAAGCAGCAGCTCTGTGCAGCCCTGCCCTTTGTAACAGATTTGTGGCTTTGCCACTTTTAATATAATCATTCTACTCGTTACTGTCAAAAAAAAAAAAAAAAAAATTATTTGTGGTTAATGCCATGCCTTGTGAATTTTTATAATAATTATCTATATGATATTCATTATAACTAAAATTCCACATCAACTTATCACTATTTTGAAATTTTGTTAAAACATCATATAGATAACGACTATAAAGATTCACAAGGCATAGCATCAACCACAAATAAAACTATTATTAAAGTAACTAAAAATACTGTCAACCTTAATGACTTATACTTAAGTCCATAATAAAATTAAAAAAGACTTTTCACAATAAAATATAACAATTTATATATTATTTAGAAGACAATAGTGTGTGGTGGATAGGAAGTCTCCTCTCACTATGATTAAATAATAAAATGAAGAGGGATTTTAATTCTTTTACATCAAAGTTAAACAAGATCCTTATTGGTGTATGTTGTTCATTGCTTTAAATAATATAATTTTTTTATAAAATTAAAATAATTAATTAATTATTTATTTATTAAAATATATTATGTAAAAAATATTCCGAATAAGATTGAGCATCGTGAGACCTCACATAAGGCCCACATGCCCGCTCCCCCACCCCCAGCATTCAAACCCTACCCCCCTCTCACTCACACCCGGCTTTCAAACCTTACCCGGCCCCCTCTCACTCACACAACACGCTCCTCTCACTCACACAACACGCATTAATCTGCCCTGACCACGTCTTCCTCTACAACTGCGGGCCGAGGGTTCGGCCCTAGCTCCACAACTGGTCGTCGGAAGGCGCAGCTATGGCTTCTTGGCCTCAGATGAGTTCGACGAAGGTGTTGCTTGGAGGGCGAGGGTGGAGAGAAGGTGGGTCGCGGGCGTGGAACCTCCACCCCATTCCTTGGCATCTCGGTCGAGAGGCGGTGGCTGGGAGAGCCTACGCGCAGTGCATGGTCTCTTACCCTTTGTGGGTTTTATCCTCGTGGTTTAGCGTTGGTGGTAGTGCACTTCCCCTTCGTGGGCTCTCTTCCTCGTAGCTTAGCGCTTGGTCTTGGTTGCGAAGCTTGCGCTGGCATTTAGTCCTACGTTGTCATTACTATTTACTTGTTGTTGGGTAGCGTAGCGGTATCGATTTGGAGCTTGTCACTTCATTTATCGAGGGAGGACGAGGTACTTTAGAACTCTGCATCCTCAGCTCCATGGTTCAAATCCCTCGTTGTAGATGGTGCAGTGAGTACTGGGGTGCCTGCAGTCCAAGACAATCAATATGTCGACTCTGGACGAAGAATCGATCGAAAACGAAAAGCCAAATCAAGAGAATGACGATCAGTTTGAAACAGAGAGAGTGCCATCTTACAAGGAATATACTCTTGTTGAGCTCAAAGCAACCAAAGGGTTCAGCAGTGATTACATAGTGTCTGAGGGCGGCGAAAAGGTTCTGAATGTTGTCTTCAAAGGAAAACTGGAAAATAACCGTTGGATCGCAGTTAAACGCTTTCTGAAACAATCCTGGCCCGATGCTAGGAAGTTTGCGGCTGAAGCGGTGGGCGTGGGAAGAGTTCGACATAAACGATTAGTGAACTTGACAGGTATATGCATTCATGAAAATTTTAATGGAAAGATCTGGAGAGCTTTCGATTGAATGTACACAAAATTAATGGAGTATCCACCGCAGTATCAATTCTCCCTTGTTCTATCTAGCAAGTATTCCTGCTGCAATTGGCCATGGAAAAAAATAAACGAGTTTCGTTGAAGATGACAACCTGCCAAGGAGTGGACCAGAATGGGCCCAGTCAAGTTTTAAGCATAATCGTCAATGGTTTGAACATGTTGAATCCCTTCGTGATCCGTTAAGGACATTCTGGAACAAGTTACACCGTCATGAAAAGGATTTTTGACAAAGGATCGAAACCTGTCATTGCCAAAACGAAGGCTTACAAGACTCACATCTTTGGAATGGAATTGATGGCAAGGAGGTTCCCTCTTTTGCCCGAGGGTTTCTGTAACATAACTTCTCTTATTTCAATATACATTCTCCATCTGATTGAGGACGTTATGTTGTTTAATTCTACCATTAGTTTCTGTTGGCAAGTGTTTGTGGTTGAAGAAGGTGACTAGGGTTGCAGGGCAATAGCTACTGCGAATATGGAGGTTTTCGGTTTTATGCAGCTAGAGAATTTGTTAAGTTGGGTCTCAAATCTGGAGAGCTCGCAATTATATCAAAATAGGTTGTAGCTCCATATGAAAGACCTGCATTTAGCAAGGCTTATCTCTTTTTGAAAGGAGCTGCGCGACTTCCAGGCTTCCATGTTTGTGTTGGGAGTGGAGGAGAGAGGTAGCCCCCAGAGTGGTATACTGAGAAAGTTCACCTATGAATTCTGATATTACAGGTATAGAATTGATTCTTAGCACTGAAGTGGTGAAAGCTTAAATTGCCACCCAAACTCTCACTATTGCAGAAGGGACTACTTTCAAATATGACACTTTAGTCATTGCAACTGGTTCCATTGTTGTCAATTTATCCGACTTTGGCGTGCAAGGAGTTGATGCCAAGGGAATCTTTTATCTGAGAGAGATTGTATCTGCAATACATTCAAAGCCAGAAGGCACAGCTGTGATTGTTGGTGGCGGATATATTGGCCTTGAACTTGCCGCAGTCTTAAAAATCAAGAATTATAAAATTAAAATGGTGTGCCCTGCCGCAGTCTTAAAAATCAAGAATTATAAAATTAAAATGGTGTGCCCTGAGCCATGGTTCATGAGTCCTTTCACTGAAGATATAGCTTATTTCTATGAGGGGTATTATAAATAAAAGGGTGTGGATATTATCAAAGGAAGGGCCATAAGATTAGGAAAGAATCGCAACCTGCTCATGTTCACCGCTTGGGTAGGGGAACATCAGGTATATTACTCTGTGCAAAATCAGAAATTGCAAAGTCATAGCTTGCACCAGATTTTGCGGATGGCACTTCTTTTATCTTTTATTAGTAGGAAGAGATTCAGTTATGTGGGTAGTTAAGCTGAGGTTTCAGTTTTGAAACCGGGCTCTGATACCATTTGTAAAGCTTATCTATTCAGAGCCTCTATATATATA
>JZKD02S1915110.1:275539-305476 GCA_000966675.3 Picea glauca
ACCCAATGACCTGGATTAGTCCAAAACCCTAATTCCTTAACCGGAAATAGAAAACCATCAACAAAAAACCATGTGCCGAAAAACCACCTAATATCATGTGGTCCCGGAAATATGTCGGCCTGGTGGAAATATGTCGGCCCTAAAAAAAAAAAATCGGGGGCACTGCCCCCGAACCCCTGCACCCCCCCTCTAACCCCCCTGCGCGCCCGGCGCAGGCGCTCAAACACTACTACTCGTGCAAAGAATATAACACATACCCAACAATGATGGTCCTAAGATGAAAAGTAAAAGAATGTCATTTGATGGACAAGATCAGGATGATAAATAATTAGCCAAAAAATATGCAAGTTCCTTAGGGCCATTTCCTATTGAAAACATAAATCAAGTTGATGCCTTGACTGAAAATATTGATCAAAAGGATCAATTGATTATGCAATTAAAAGAAAAACTAAAAGAAAAAGGATTCTTTAGTAGAAGAGGAACTGAAAATCAAAATAGATCAGAGTTTGTAACAACATCAGCAAGAAGCTAGAAGGGTTGAGGAACAGTTGAAGATACAAATGCCTAGGCCATCAAAGTTGTCCAGGACACTCTTTCAGACAGAGAAAATTATATTTCTCAAATTAACGCTCAGATTAAACAATAGGCATTAGAAATTAATGATGAATCGCAGAAAGCACATGAAGACCTTTATATTAACCTGGAGATCATTCAAAAACAATATAAACTTAGTAATAATTCATTGCAAATTATTACTAAGAAAGAAAATGAAATGTCAGAAGAAAAGCAAAGATTTCAGGAATTGATTATATTCAAACAAAATATGAATGTTCCAGGTTTTGCTTATTCCCGGATAGAGGAAATGAAAGGCGACTCAGGTTTTAAAGCATGGGAGCAACATTTGATTGAAGGAAAGAAAATGGTGAAGGAAATTAAGGCTTCATGTATCAATGTCTTGTTGTCAGCTAAAGAAGAAATCAATGAGGTTAATTTGGATGATATTCAAGCATTTATCAAGAAAGAGAGCATGCAAGAAGATAACAATAATATTAAAAAGGAAAGGATGGAAGATAAAACTGCAATAAGTGAAATGTCCCCAGTAACTTTGCAGTGGATTAATCAATATATGGTAAATCATAAGATACAACAATTGAATAAAAAGCAAGTAGTGGAAAAACTTGCAAGCGGCCTACCTTATATTGACAAGAAATCATTTGAGTTCGAGTTTAATGTCTGTATTGAACCTCCAAATTTTATCCTACATAGGATGAAAATTTTCTCCCAGATTAGAGAGATACAAAGAGGCCAGATTTCATCCAACAAATTAGAACGCAGCTCATCATCCATCTAGAGAGGGTCTGGAAGTTATACAGTTCTTTTAATGATGTCATATGACAAAGCTAGAGGAGAATTTAATTTCTTTATCGGGTGTAATGTTTTTATTAGAAATCATGAGTTGTGTTTAACTAGAAAATAGGATCTAAACCGATTATGGTTATAGATCAATTTTGTATAAAAGACATAAGAAAGACGTAGAAATAGCTTTTTGGAGTTCTAATTTTGAAATCAAGACTTTATCTTTTGTAATCAATATTTTTTATATCAAGAAGGAAGAAATTCTTGTTGGAAATAGTAATTACAAGTCTGTGAGATCTTTACGTCTTTGTCGATTTGTCTGTCAGTTTTTTACCAGTCAGCCGAAATTTCAGTCAGTCTGTATGACATTCTACAAGGTGCAAGTCGCATGTTTACTCAAACTCAGTCAGCAAGCATAGAAGCTATAAATGGATCTGATATTTATCTCTCTAGAGTTCAATTAAGTGGTTGAAGAGCCAATCGAATTTATGACAGTCTTTAATGTTGATTCAGTCTTAGCTTATGTACGAAGTCTCAGTCGGGGTTCATATGAGTCTGATTCTTTATTTAGAAATGCAGGTGTGCAAAAAAGAGAGGTAGAGAGAACAACTGAGAGCAACAACAACTGAGGAGTTCAAGATGTCTAAGCACAAGCTTTATGTTTGTAAAGTTGATAGAAGAAGTCATTGGAGCCAAAGATCATCTTGTTATTGTATTTTGTAACCACGCGCAGTTCACCGAAGTTTATTAATATCAAATATTTTGTGTTGTCAACTTTAATGAGTATTTCTGAGTTTATGTGCTAAGCATAACAGTTTGTTATTCCACATTTATAATTTATTCTTTAAAGTGTTTATGTTACAGCGTGCAGCATTTCGTGTAGTTTGTGAACTACACGATAAGTCCTGAGTGATTCAATGACGAAGCTTGTGGTGCTAAGTATTTTTTCACTGCGTTGCACACAGTTTCCTTGCACACTGCGGATCCAAGAATTTTTCATTGTGTAGTGGATCTAAGATCTGGTATTAAAGAAAGTTGATCAAGAGTAGGTTGATCAAAAGAAGGTTGATCAAGAGAAGGTTCTATCATAACAAGTTCAAGAACAGAAACTCAATTGGAAAGTGAAATATGGCTTTTACCTCAAATCTGCAACCTCCCACTTTTACAAGCAAGAATTATGAGATGTGGTCCTTGACCATGAAGGATTTGTTATGAGGTCAAGATGTATGGGATATAGTCGAGAATGGCTATGTGGAACCATTAGATCAAGCAACATATAATTCCCTCACACAAAATGAGAAGGATGTCTTGAAAGATCAAAGAAAGAAGGATGGAAAGGCATTGTTTTACATACACCAAGCCATGCATGAGAGCATACTTCCAAGAGTTGCATCAGCAAATAAATCCAAGGAAGCATGGGACATATTACAAACCTCTTATCAAGTTATGGACAAAGTAAGGACTTCAAGACTACAAATTCTAAGAAGAGATTTTGAAACTCTGTCAATGAAATATTCATATTCAGTAAATTCCTTTTATACCCATGTCACTGGACTGATAAATCAGATTAAGTCTCATGGTGAAACCACAGAAGACAGAAAAGTTTTTGAGAAGGTACTTACAATTCTTCCTCCTAAATTTGATACCCTTGTTGTGACTCTAGAATAAAGAAAATACTTCAGTCAGTTCAGTCTAGATGAACTGCAGGCTTCCCTAATTAATCATGAACACATATTGAATAGGTCAAGTATGTCATTAGAGAATTCATTTTCCATGCAGTCATCTATAATACGTAGAAGAGGAAGGGGGAGTGCTAACTCTAGAAGCAGAGGAAGAAGTTTTGTCAGAGGTGGACGCAGTAGAAATCCTGCAAATACTGGTGGAAGAGGTCCAAACCCAAGTACCAGTCAACCAAGTGATCAGAGAACTAAAAAATCAAATATTCAATGCCATTACTATAAAAAGTATGAACATTATGCATATGAGTGCAGGAAGAGACAGTACAATCAGAACAAGTGAAGTCAAGATCAGCCACACAACGCAAATAACCAAACCCACCCTATGTTTATGGAGTGCACTGAGACAATGCCTATAGTCTCACCAATTGAATGCAATATTTCTCAAGCGAGTCCATCTGACATATGGTATTTAGATTCAGGCTGCAGTAACCACATGACATGAAACATAGAACCATTTTCTAGTTTGGATAAGTCAATCCAAACCAAGGTTGCACTTGGAACAAATATCCAAGTCATTGTCTTAGGAAAAGGCAGTATAAATATTGTAACTAAGCAAGGAGAACAAAAAGTTATGTCTAATGTATATTATGTTTCTGGTCTGAAGCATAATCTGATGAGCACAGGAAAACTGTTACAGAAAGGATACATAATCTACATGGAAGACAATCATTGTGTGATTATGGACAAATGCCCAAGCAACCTACTTATTGCAAAAATTCATATGACAAGTAACATGATGTTTCCATTGACATTGAAGACAACCAAGAAGAATACAACACTAGTTGTTGGTAAAGAAAAAGTTGTACAGTTAGACACTACATTTAGAGCAGAAAGTGCGCGTAGTTCTAATGAAGAAATCAGTGTGCGCAGTATCAAGAAAGGAGAAAATGGCGTAGCGATGAAGGCAACATTCCAATCTGAAATACAGGATGATTCTTGGGCATGGCATTTCATATTTGGACATTTGAACTTTGGAGATCTGAAGCTACTACACACGAAGGATATGGTAAAAGGTTTTCCATTAATTGAAAAACTAGAAAGGATATGTGAAGGCTACATATTTGGCAAGCAACACAGAGAATCATTTTCAATTGGAAAATCTTACTGAGAAAAAGCTCCAATAGAAATAGTACATTCAGACATTTGTGGACCAATGCAAACTCTATCTATAGAAGGCAGTACTTATTTTCTAACATTCATTGATGATTTCTCAAGAAAGACATGGATTTATTTCCTAAAGAAGAAATCCGATGCATTGGGTTGTTTTCAACAGTTTAAATCACTTGTGGAGAAACATAGTGGTTATTGCATCAAGTGTCTAAGAACAGACAGAGGAGGAGAATACATGTCAAGATAATTTCAAAACTTTTGTAAAGTTCATGGCATCTACAAACAATTTACCACGCGATATACACCACAGTGAAATGGTGTCACAGAAAGAAAGAACAGAACCATCATGGAAATGGCACACAGTATGTTGTCAGCCAAACATTTTTCAAATGAGTATTGGGATGAGGATGTAGCAACTATAGTATACATCTTGAACAGATGTCTAACAAAGAGTGTGAAGAATAGAGTTCCTCAAGAATCTTGGACAAGATTAAAGCATGATGTGGTGCACTTAAATTTTTTTGGTTGTGTCGCATACACACATGTTCCAGATGAGCAGAGAAAGAAATTGGACAACAAAGGACAGAAATGTGTATTTGTTGGGTATTCTAAAGAAACAAAAGGATACAAGTTGTATGACCATATCGCAAGAAAATTCATAATCAGCCACAACGTTCAGTTCGTGGAGAATGAAGCATGGGATGGAATCATAGAAAACACAGTAAAATTTATTGATGCAATAGAGCATGATGACACAAAAGATTAAATGGTTCAAACACCAAGCGCATGTCAGTGTGCAGTCCCTTCTACACCTAGCACTGCGACGCAAAACACAACACATAACACTCCAGTAAGAACTGCATGTGCACAGTCTACACCTAGAGCGCAACAAACATCAACAAGCAGTCTGAGTAGTTATACATCCCCAGATCCATCTTTAGAAATTTTGTTACCAAGGAAGACAAGAAGTTCACATGACATCTATAATGAAGACGCAACAAATTCAATTTCAGTTTTTTCTTTGTTTTCACAAATAGATGATCCATTAACATTTGAATAAGTTGTCAAAGATAATATATGGGCACAAGCCATGGATGAAGAAATTAAATGCATACAGAATAATCAGACATGGAAATTGGTCGATGTACCTAAAGACAAGGATGTTATAAGTGTCAAGTGGATTTATAAAACCAAGCAATATGCAGAATGAAATGTGCAGAAGCACAAGGAAAAATTAGTTGCAAGAGGATTTACACAACAACCTGGAATTGATTTCAATGAAACATTTGCACCAATTGTGCGCATGGACACATTTAGAACTGTGTTAGCCATCGTCACGCAGTACAAGTGGTCAGTTTATCAGATGGATGTAAAATCAACATTTTTGAATGGAAACTTAGAAGAAGAAGTATATGTGGAACAACCACAAGGTTATGAGGTTCTGGGACAAGAAGACAAGGTGTACATATTGAAGAAAGCACTGTATGGATTAAAGCAAGCTCCCAAATCTTAGTACAGTTGCATAGATTCCTATCTCACTCAGAATAGATTTCAAAAAAGTGAAATTTAGCCAACACTGTACATCAAAGAAAATCAACAAGGTAACATGTTAATTGTTTGTTTATATGTGGATGATTTGATATTTACAGGTGATTTTTGGATAGAATAATTCAATTCAATCATGAAGGATGAATTTGAAATGACAGATTTAAGGCTTATGAGATATTTTTGGGGAATTGAAGTTCACGAGTCCAAAATTGGTATATTTATCTCACAGCCTAAATATGCACATGAAATATTGAAAAGATTCAATATGATAAATTCCAAAGCATCCCCAACACATGTCATAAAAGGATTGAAGTTAAGCAAGGAAGATAAAGGGTCCAAAGTGGATCCCACACTGTTTAAAAGACTGGTACGTAGTCTTATGTATCTCACAGTAACAAGACCTGAAATTATGTATGGAGTGAGCCTAATTTCAAGGTTCATGGAAACTCCAAAAGAATCACATTGGAAGGAAGGAAAGAGAATCCTGAGATATGTGAATGGAACAAAATATTTTGGCATTAAGTACTCCAGCTCAAAAGATTTTAAACTGTTTGGATACACTGATAGTGATTGTGGAGGCAGCATAGATGACAAAAAAGGTACCTTTGGGTACACATTTCATTTTGGAACATGTATGGTATCATGGGCATCAAGGAAGCAGCCCATACTAACTCTTTCTTCAATAGAAGCATAATATGACGCAACTACAAGCGCAACTTGTCAAGCAGTTTGGATGAGAAGAATGCTAAAATATTTTTTGTAGGACCAATAGGAACCAACAACAGTATTATGTGACAACAATTCAGCCATCATGTTATCAAAAAACCATGTATTTCACAAGAAAACCAAACACACAATTTGATACAAGGTATCATTTTATCAGAGAATTGGTGAATAACAAAGAGATCTGCATAGAGTTTTGCAGGTCAAAAGAACAAGTCGCAAACATTTTCACAAAGGCTCTGGCAAGAGATGCATTTCAACATCTACACAGTAGTCTAGGAATCTGTGTAGTAACAGATGAGTGACACTAAAATTGTAAACACAATTTTTGATGTAATTTTCTTTTAAAATCCCACCTACTTATAATTAAGGGGGAGTGATGGAAATAGTAATTACAAGTCGGTGAGATCTTTACGTCTTTGCCAATTTGTCTGTCATTTTTTATTTTTTTTTCAATCAGTCTGTATGATAGTCTACAAGTGCAACTCAGACGTTTACTCAAATTTAGTCGGCAAGAATAGAATCTATAAATGGAGTCGATCTTTATCTCTCTGGAGTTCAGTTAAGTGGCTGAAGAGTTAGTCGAATTCATGACAGTCTTTAATGTTGAGTCAGTCTTAGCTTCTATAGGAAGTCTCAGTCGGAGTTCATATGAGTTTGAGTCTCTAGTTGGCAATGCAGGTGTGTAGAAAAGAGAGGTAGAGAGAACAACTAAGAGAAGTCGAAGCTGAGGAGTTCAAGAAGTCTGAGCACATGCTCTGTGTCTGTGAAGTTGATAAAAGAAGTCATTAGAGCCGAAGTTCATCTTGTTATTGTATTTTGTAACCACGCGTAGTGCTCTGAAGTTCATTAATATCAAATATTTTGTGTTGTCAACTTTCATGAGTATTTATGAGTTTGTGTGCTAAGCATAGCAGTTTGTTATTCTTCATTTATAATTTGTTAATTAAAGTGTTTATGTTACAACGCGCATCATTTTGTTTAGTCTGTGAACTTCACGATAAATCTTGAGTGATTCAATGACGAAGCTTGTGGCATGCAGTATTTTATCACTGTGATGTGCACAGTTTCCTTACACGCTGCGAATCCAAGAATTTGTCGTTGCGTAGTGGATCCAAGAATTCTCAGATTTTGTGTTATGAATTTTGTTATTTTCTCATATGACTTGTTACATATGTGCTCACCCTATATTTCAACTTCTAATAATTTTTATTATATTATGATCTCTACAATTTAGTAATACTTTTGTGGTGGAGTAATTCATCAAAAGAAAACAAAGGAGGTACATAATTTCCTCTTATTTACAGTGTGTAAGTTAAGACCTGTATTTTGTTTGTGAGGGCTTATTTATTTCATAAATTTCATGATATAATTAAAAGTATATATTTCTTTCTCCTATAATTTAAAAAATAGGATTTATCCATGATTGATACCCTATCTTTTATATGATTTTGTTTTTCTTCGATTCTTCTATCTTTTTAAACTATCCGAAATTAATTCATTAACCAAGTCTAGCTTATTTTATTTTGATAATAAAAAGTTAATAATCTTTATCTAGTCAAAAAGAAATAAATTCTTTAAATATGAAACAAAATGTCACTGGCACTGTTGATTGAGCCATAAGCAGTCTCGGGGAATAACACCATGCACAAAGCTAATATCCCAAAAATTCTAAAAACAAGAACACTGAGAAATTCATCATTTACAATATAATAAGATAGAGAACTCATGACCCTACTTTTACAATATATGAAGGATTGCAACAAACAGTGTCATGTTCATTTTCTGCGTATGTAAGAAAATAGATCAAACATCATCTACGATCATGGATGTTTTAAGCATATACCTCAACCAAACGATGCCATTGACAAACATAACAAAAACATAAACTCAACAAAAATATCAAAAACGGGATAAAGTGATCCCTCGACATTCACAAACATAAAAATGCCAGAAACCCCATAATACGTCTGCATTCACAAAGATGAAATACCCATAAATGCAATAACCCATAAAGGGAAAATAAAATGAGAGTTCATACATGTCCAGTTCTTCTAGATACTTATGTTTCCATATCTCAAAGAATATCGTAACAGAATGCTTGTTGTTCTCCAATTTTATAAAGCTCGACAAGAACATCTCGGCCTCATCAAATTTTCCTGCTATCACAAGTTCCTCAAAGAACTTCATGTTGAAGTAAATCCAGTATTCTTTCTACGACTTAGGGTCATGAATGCAAGGAGAACAGAAATCAGACCATTATTCACACACCACGCTCTTCTTCTGTGAGAAACTAGTTTCCCTAGAGATAATGGCAATGCTATTGACACTCGGGGGATTTATTTCATGTGCCATCTATTCCCGCCATTGTAATTTCTCTTCAAAATACTCATGGAACAATCGCCATAGTTTTGACCTATGTAGTACTAAACTTTTCCACGTAAACTCAATTCAAGTATATTTAATGTATAACTTAGGAATGTGATTGTGAAGAACCATTATTCTATGTGCACAATTACATTATGATTATCTAATGTAAATGTGCTATATACATGGAAACTTGCTAACAAATCAATAATGGTTTATTTGTCTTTAGAATATTCATTATATTCAAAAAAAAAAAAAAAATCAGGTAATACTTTCTCCAATTGCTCGCCTTTCAAGATGCAATTCTTAGAAGTATTGTTTTTAGTGTGTATACTACAATTCAAGTGATTGGAGTAGACAAATAGTCATTTTTCTTTGCCATTGTCTCATTTACTTCTCTAGAAAATGTAATGAGGCAATTGCATATTGCACATGTATACTCAAAGGGATTTGTATATGTACTTGTTGTCATCAATGTTCCTTGTATTTGCTACAAAATTGATATAGAAAAATGAAGTTAGTAATGTAATACCAGATCAATAAATATATATATATATATATAAAGTTTTATGTATACTTATTTACAGTGTATAAAGTGGACGGTGAAGCAATCAATTTTTTCCAATTTTCTACTTTTTTCTGTGTTCATAATGAGCATATAAATGTTGATAGTGAAGTTCTAAAAATGTGTCCTTGTTTTTTAACTATATTTTTTAACAGTATAAGTAGGAATTGGTTTTGTTTCAATTCTTTTTCAATGGAAGAGTAAATTGGAAAAATAGTATCATGTACTTGAACTTGTTGCATAAGAATCAATTGTGAGACATAGAAAAAAATTAAAATTAAATCAATGTATTTGAAACATAACAATGAATATATATTTGAAACACAACAATGAATATGGCCTTACAATTTCTTTATCGTCATCAGTGTTGTCATCCTTGATTTCTAAGCAGTGATGCATGCCAGTTTTTGTTGTTGAAATGACAATAGCACCCATTGTACCAACTGGATAAGGATCTGTGTTGTGTGATAATTGTGCAATTGTTGTAATTGAGAAGAATCGATGTTCCATGCAAACAGGAGGTATGTTTTCAACTATGCTTGAGTTGGTTAATGAAAGTGTTTTTTCAAAATCACCACCATCAAAAAAAAAATTCTATTATTTTAATTTTTTTATGGAAATCTCGGCATCTGGAACAATCTTTTTTTCATGTTGTTAAATGAGTTGTGTAGGCACAAACAATGTTATTGTCATTTCGGCTCACGAAGTATTTTCCGTGTCTTATTTGCTTTGTCTAAAAATGTTTTCTATGTGATTAATACATCACCATTGAAAAACATTTCCAGTTACATTGTTGATGATATCCTCAATTGATATCGGTGATTCCAATGTTTTCATCCTCTTAATGGGAAAGGGATGAAATTAATGTTTGAAAATAAAATATATCTAATGTAAAGAGAGACACTTAGACACTTAGGAATAAATATATCAAATATAGCACATTATTTATACAATCAAATTTCAGGTTTTAAACTAAAATACATAAAAATTAATAATATGAGATATAATTTATTTTCATTTAAAAAAATATGCATCTCCTGAAATGATGTCAATTTGTACGCATCAAGTGAATAATATCTCATGTTGTTGGTGTCTAAAAAATTATAATAACATAAATAGTATTGGAATACTATCATTTCCCTTTGAGAATTCAATGATTACTTATTTGTTTACATTGGCTATTCAATTTTTTATCCTTCTCTTTGATAAAATGTGAGAGTAGAGTAAAATACATAAATAATACGTAAACCACACTCCTTGAATTTATGTAACAAATATATATAAATACAACATGGTTTCTCAAGATAGATAAACAACCTAGATTACACAATCAATCAGTTGAGACAATATCTCAACCACACATCAAAATAGGAGCAAACCAATCTTGTCAAATCCAACTGACTAACAATCTCCTAAATAGTAAACTGAGATAAACATTATCTCTAACACACCCCCTTAATGTTTATCTTCATATCTTCTTGAGATGGCTTTTGTTGTCTTGGTCTTCGTATGGATTATGTCCTCATCTTTTGTCATCTTCATCCTTTGAATTGCATTATTAGTTTTGTACCTGCATAAAACTGATCACTCGAACAACTGATCATTGATGTCCATATAAAAATAAATCCATCTACCGAAATAGGCTATCAATCATTGTAAGAGATAGTCCTCTAGGAGTGTTTTTCAACTACATGATTCGTCAATGCATTAAAATTTCTCTCTAACATAACATGGTCCCTCACATTCTGAGATTATTTCATCTCACATTCCCCCTTAATAGAAGATTCAATTTCTCCGACTCAACATCAAGCATAGGCTACAGATACACCTGTCACCCCGTACCTCTCATAGTGGTCTATTCCACAACTTGATCCTCATGATCCTCTCTATGCATAAGAGGATAACTATGTGCAGATCCACACCACAACATGTATACCTGAATAGCAGGGCTTACAACAAACACGGGGAACTATCTTGCCTATGATGAGACAATACAACTTGGACCAAACTCTGGGGTGTCGGGTACCACCAATCATGCACCCCCTGCATTGCATATGCAACATTAATTCAAGTACAACAAGCATCTAAAATGGTTTACATCAACATAAAGGTTAATAATATGCCCAATATACAAGCCCATTACAACATTAAGATCATTATCATCTCATTACCATAACTTTTCTTTGTCTCACCATCTTGATTGTGTCTTCTTGTCTTCAGTGTCGTTGTCTTGGATTTTTCATATTCACTCACCTGTGATTTGTTAGAGTAGCCAATACTAACAAAAACACTACACTTCATATTGAGTTGTATAGACTCAATATGGTAGTTAACAAGAGATTTTTAATACCATCGTTAACTGAAAAGAACTGAAAACCAATGTGAATGAAGATCCACTTTTAATGTACAAGCATTATAATTTTTAAATGCACAAATGTAATAACACATTCACCTAATATTTTAAATAGAACCAACTCGATCAATGTTTGAGTATTCTAGAAAGCCATCACCCAACATCAAGAAGTAATTGGTGTCCACTTTGCACAACTTACTCATAGTATGTCAGGCCACGTAGAGCCTTGGGCTCGACATATTTGGGAAGGTCAACGATCTCTCTGTCAGTGACTCACACAATTTAACACCAACATTAGAATGCACTCCAACCATCAGATCTATGGATCCTGGAAAATGACACCAGCATGCCATGCAGTGAGCCAAGCTCTTCCTCATACCTTGGCAATGGCTCCTCTTCTAAGCATTGTGATTTTCCTTTCTCGGCACGTGGTTGCACATACTCAGACAAAATATTCCAGGGTATGTTTTTTTCTTTTCATAGTGGCTCTGGACCTCTACTTCACGAGCTTCTCTACACAGGTTTTGACAACAACTCTTTTTCCACTCAACACTAACAAATCCATGGCTCTTCCTCATACGAACAATGGATCCCGTGGGCATCCAACAAAATCAAAATCTAGAAGCAACTAGAATGTTGATATTACAAACATCGATACGCACAGTTACACAAAAAAAAAGGTTTATTTTTCTAAAGACCTTTGTCATCGAGCGAGCAACATTTCTATTTCCCTTACCGAACAATGTCCAATACTCTCACCATATCCATTTCATTAGCGGTGGCTTTCATATCCATAGGCAGCGCATGAAATTTCATTGTTGTTGTACCTACAACTGCAATCAAAACGGGAAGCCCAGCCAGGTATAGTTGCATGGCTAGATCTTCTTCACACACGACAATCTCATCAAACATCCATACTCCACCTCAAGTGCTGGAAACTCCTCTCTTGTACACAGGTAACGATGACGACCACACTCATACAGGTATAGAAATCCACTCTCAAAAGCATTTACTCTACTATCCACATGTTTTTGGGCACTCCCATGAGGGATTTATGCCCAGTTCTACTCTGATACCATGATAAAATGGGAGAGTAGATTAAAATATAGAAATAATACGTAAACCATTGTCCTTGAATTAATGTAACAAATATATATAAATACACAATGGTTGTCTCAAGATAGATAAACAACTTAGATTACATAATCAATCAATTGAGACAATATTTCAACCACACATCAAAATAGGAGCAAGCCAATCTTATCAAATCCAACTAATTAACAATCTCCTAAATAGAAAACTAAGATAAACATTATCTCTAACACTCTTCACATACCGCACCATTTATTCAAATTATTTATTTTCATAATTTGGTGGATTTTGTTAGAGGGGTGAAACAACACCAAAAAAAAGACAATCTAGAAATTAAGTTAAGTGACTATTCAACTAGTTTTTGACATTATGATGGTCATGGATGTATTTTTTGTTGACCTTCATAAATGTAAAGTCATGCAAAGTTGACTATCTATATGATTGTTAGAAGTTCTAAATCTAGTAAATCATAGGATTTTTTGGTTCAGAGTAAAGACATAATAGACAAATATTTGCATCAGAATCATCATATGAAATCTTAGTAATGGTACGGAATATGCCTATAATCCACCAACTCACCCTCCATATTGATTATTCACACAAGATTTTATCTGGGAAACAAGAAACCACACATGAAAAAGAGAGAAATCCTTGTAAAACCATTCCTATAGATTGAAAAGCTCCTCATATTTGAATGTCAAACTAAATATCAAAACCATAGACATTATGCGAGTTCTCACACCCAGGGCTAAGAACTAAACCATAGAGTCCCCCTATTTACCTAAGTTATTATAATGAAAATAGATTAAATCCTATAGTACATTGTTCTCCCGCAAAACCTAAAGTAAGGCATGACAAAACAAACTGACCTCTTTTGAAGTATCTTTCCATAAGGCTAAGACAATCCATGTTAACCTAGCTCCCCTGGTGATGTCAAAAGATCATAAAACTACTCAACACAATGTGCTAGAAATTCTAGTATAGGAAAATAGAATGTTGCTACAAGAACTAAAACATGAAATGCAAAAATTCATGCCCAACATATAATGCAAGTAAAATGAACTAAACAAGATATAAATTAAAGGAAATGAACCAAAGAGATGTTGTTACATGAAATGAAACGTTGGTATAGGAAATACATAAATTTTTGTGCAACATATAATGTAAGTGAAATGAACTAGAGAAGACTGGAAGTAAAGGAAATGAACATGCAATCTCAACAACTAATATGAAGGCGTTTGTGTTGTTACGTAGGTCACGAGTTCAAACCTCGATTTATCTGGAGGCGTGCTTGCGGGCTGTGTGATTCTCCCTAGGGGTTATAAGGTAGTCGACAGGATTCGACCCCGTGTCAAGCGAGTACGTTACTGCCACCGTTGCAGATTTCCCTAGTCATAAAAAAAACAAAAAACAAAAAACAAAACAAAACTGATATTTGCAATTCCAATAGTTCTTCCAAATCTTTAGTGCGATTATTAGAATTCTTAGAGTACAAATTTCTGAATTTTTTTAACATAAAAAGTGATACCAACACTAAATTTTATCTTTTTACACCAACACCAAATTCCAATCCCGATGAAAATAGAAATGAAATTATTTACAATTAACACAATTGTGTATACCAATTTATTTTATTGCCAATGTATGCAAGAAAAATAAAAAGGAACCCTTAGAGAGGCCATATTGTAGATACCATACCATGTGAAAAGGTTGTATAGTATCACATACCATGTGAAAACAACTTTTGGTATTGATGTTAGCAAAGGACCATTGAAAGGTTATTGCAACGTTGACAAGAAGTTTCATGATGATGATCCATCTTTTAACCAGGTCAATTTGGATTTTCCTAATACCAAAAGGAAATGGATCCTCTCTAGTTGTGCATATAAGCAGCATTCAGGGAAGAAGTCTTCACATTTGCAGAGAATTTTGGGATTTTCACAGTTAAAGTTGTAGATAAATCAACCATTTCAAAAAAGGATATTTTTGGTAAACAACGCATTACATCAACTCCCAAGGGAATCGTGAAAGAACAAAGATATTCAAGTCTTAATTGACTTATAGAAGCAAGTCAATAGTGCTTGCTTGGAGCCAAACTTAGTGGATGTGATAGTTTTTTATCAATTATTTTATTTATCTTTTACAATATTGTAGACATGAAAAAGAATAATACAATATACATAAATGTACTATGTAAAGTACAACAAGCACTTTTATGTAACTGTAGTACAAAAGACAACAACTATATGTATATAAAGATAACTATATTTATATAAAGGTACCATGTCAACTACACCAAATCTTTTATATGATTTTACTATTAAACACAAAAATTGTATCGGAGAAGTGGCCTATCGTTCTTAGTAACATAGTAACTCAGGTAATTTCATAAATGTATTTTAAAAGTAGTGGGCCCTACTCAAGGCTTCTTTAGGGAACCTTTTTCCAAAGAAAATTTGCTTGAAATTATATTAAGATTATAATTTAATTTACATCATCAAAACCATGTCAAAAGGTCTTCCCACAGTTCAGTAACAATTCATAACTAGTCACTACTAATGATAGACTTTATTGTCCCCATCCAACACTATTCTCTATGATTCAGTTGACCCAATTGAGTTAGTCTAGTCTGATGATGATTACTAATCCATCACAAAAAGGATAATGGATCTTACAAAAAAGTAATCACTGTCTTCAAAAAACATAAAATAGTTATGTTCTTCACAATAATCATAAACATAGTCTCCCAAAATATCCAAAATACTAAGGCCCACCCAAAGGAAATACAAACATTAAAAGAGATTTATATAAGTCATTGGTTCATCCTTCCCATTGTCCATATAATAATAAGTCAATCTGACTGTAGACCTGAGCAATGCTTGTTTTGAGAGGTGATCTTCTTCCTTGTTGTGCTCCTTGTAGATGTGTATATAGATGATTTCTTGGAACTATGAAGATAATTCCTTGGTTCTGCGCTTCCATCCTTCTAAATCGCTGGAATTTAAAATACAATTGTTTTTGAGCCAATCAATTATAACCTTCGAGTCTCCAAAGATTTTTAACTTTGAAATATTCCACAGTTTTTCCATAATTAATGTCACCCAAGCTCCCAGTAATTCATCTTTTGAATTTGTGCCACTGCCTCCATTTGTGTGCCATCTATAGGCTTTTTAAGAAGAAAATTTGAAAACTCCTTCATCCCCATAGTTCAAACCCTTTAAGATAGATGCTCCATCGAAGAATGCAATTATATGATCAGTATCTTGTATCACCGGGCTCCATTTAATATCATTCTTAATTTTTGGGTTGTTACCAGGAAAAAAATTCCTAAGTGTTTTAATAATGGGACTGCCAACTAGTAAGGGGATTTATCCTCTAATAATACTTGGTTTCTTTCGGTACAAATATTACAGCAAAGATGGATAGCCAGAATAATTGGACAGTCTTTGTCTCTCATCCAGGACTCAAAGCAATGACAAAGTGACTGCCCATTCCAAAGAAAATTTTTATTAAGACGGATTGCTAAATTTTCCCAGACTGTCTGAGTAAATCGACAATGTACAAGCAGGTGATCCACATCTTCATTTTCGATCTTGCATAAGGGGCACTGACCAGGACCTTGCCACCCTTTACCCTACAATACTTGCCACGTTAGTATTTTGTTTTCGACAACCATCCAAATAAATAGTTTTTTCTTCAATTGAATTTCCCACTTCCATATTTTGTATTTCCACCCCTTCACCTGTGGCCACTCAAAGGTATAACTAAGCGTCGCATAGATATTTTTAACTGTCAATCTACTCGAGGAATCCCCTCCTGTCCAAATTAGAGTGTCCTCCTTCTCACTGAGAGAAACCCCTACCTCATTTAAGTTTACACAGTATTGATCCCATTCAGATTATAGATTACCCAAGACCCCCAGATCCCTTCTGCTAATCCATTTTTCAGATAAGGTAATCAGGTCTTGATAGACTGATGCAAGATCTAGGGTAAAAATTCATTTCTGGGTGAGAGTTGTTTTCATCTGTTCGGATAGGATGGCCTTTTGTCCTAAACCAAATATTTGATCTCGTCTTGGATAGATGTTATGTCCCTTCCCTAGTGACCAGCTCAGCCAGTGAAGAAGAACATGTACTGAATGTACCATGTTGTTCCACATCCTCGATGTCGCGTTCACTTTGTGATTAGTCAACCTCACCCAATCAATAACTATAAAATTCTTCATGTACTTATCTCTTAAGAGTTTATGCCAGATTCCATGTTGAGTCAAGACCCTCCACAATGAGTTTGCATTGATTTTTGTATTGAATAAATCTAGATTTCTAATCCCCCAACCCCCTGATTTTTTGGTTCTTGAAAGAAGTTCTCATCTGCATAAGTGGATTTTTTGTGAATCTTTGCTTCCATTCCACAAAAACTTGAGCATTAATTTTTGGATTTGATTTAATATGGATTGAGGAATGGCTTCCAATGACATCCAATACATAGGTTGGCCTTCTAAAACTGTTTTCACCAAATTATATCTACCCCCCAAAGAAAACCATCTATTGCACCATACCTCTACTGATCTAGATTATTTTCGACACGAAATGAGAGTGGAGATATAATAAAGAAATATACAGATATATATCGAATATCCAACAATATAACATAAATGTATCATAGATGCAACCATAAACAAAGAGATACAGTAATACAAGATTTCTATTAATGAAATAAATGTACAGAGACTGTAAAAACACAGAGTGAAAGACTCACTAGAATGGTGGCAGCTTATCTCTAAGAAGAGATGTGATGGCTACTCGCATTCGCAGGAAGATGATTATTACAATGAGACTCTAAGGGCCTTTTTAACATAAGTAAAATCCAAAACCCTAACCCCAAAAGATGAAAATCCAAAAGGTTTGTGGGCCCTGATGGGGGTAGTTGATACGCTAACTTCTCAAGGACATAACTTTTGCATACAATCTTTGTTTGGGGCACTCGATAGCTCGTTGGAAATATCTATCCGAGGACTAAAACTTTTGGGTGAGAAACAATTATCCATAATCCATGTTGCTCCCTGTTTTCTCAAAAAATATCATTTAGGGCCTCAAAACGGCTCTGGAAGTTCAGGACCCGAAAAACTGCTAAAAATAGTAAATTACCAAAATTGCCAGAAAATTGTTTTGAGCTAGTTGGAGAAGGTGGGTGGCCATCGATATCCACCTAGATCATCTATTCTCTTCATAACTTTGGTTAGGAGCTAGTCCCAATCTTCATCTTTGTAGGATCCAGTCTTTAACCAATAGCCCAAATACTTAAACCCCACAGACAACTCCATAAAAGAATAGGGGAGAAGATTTTTGAAGGGAGCAAGATCGTTACTCAAAATTCTTGCATGATGAACTGTAGATTTGGACTGATTAATGATTAGTCATGATACTTTGCAGAATAAACAAATGATTTTGTCTATTTCCCACAACTCCTTTAAGTCCACCCTCGTCATAATAATAATATCATCAACAAATAAAACATGAAGAATCTTATAAAGACTGGAGAATTTTATACCTGATATTTAACCTTCTCCGTGAGAAGATTTCAATAGTAGAATTCCATGACGAGATTAAATAATAGGGGCGAGAATGGGCATCCTTGTCGCAGCCTCCTACCATTTTTAAAGAATTCAGTCGCTTCTCCATTAATTAAAACTGCAAAAGTAGGTGATGATACACAAGCCATGATCCAGTTGGTCAATTGAATACTGCATCCCATTGAAATCAGAATGAGTCTTAGAAAGTCCCAATCTACACAGTCATAGGCTTTCCTTAAATCCAGTTTTAATACCAGTGAACTTAATTTCTTTTTTTTAACACTGTGTAAACTTTCATGGACTGTTCTGATAGCTTCTTGGATTCTCCTCCCATGGAGGAAGCCAAATTGTTCTACAGAGAAAGTGTTGGATAGGTAGGGTTTTATTCGATTGGAGATAATCTTTGAAATTATTTTATAACATAAATTACATAAGGAAATTGGCCAGAAATCATCAAAAGTTTTGGGCTTGTGTGCCTTCGGAATTAATGTCAAGAAAGTTGAATTTAGGTTGCCCCTTACTGACCCTAACCTTCTCATTTTTTCCACCATATCGAGAAGATTTTGTCCCACAACATCAAAGAAATGAGTGAAAAATTCAGAGGTCCATCCATCCGGGCCTGGGCTCTTTGCTTTTCTGAATTTGAAGAGAATCAATTTTAATTCTTCCATAGTAACCGATTGTGAAAGACTAATAGAGTCCTCCTCCTTGAAGATCTTTGGGAAAATACCTGCAATCTTGACTTGTTCAGCCATGTTCAGTGTCTCTTGTGCCTTGTAGAAGCATTTGAAATGATCAAAGGCTACATTTTTTATAGATACCAGATCTGTAAATTTTGACCCTCCAGTATATGTAATTTCCCAAATGTGTTTTCTAGCTCAATTGAAATTTGTGAAGTTATGAAAACAAATTGTGTCATTTTCTCCACTCGGCAACCAAATGGCTCTGCTGCGTAACCTCCAAGATTCTTTTGTTCCTCTTAGGATCATGTTCCTTTCCAATTATTTTTGTTGCAGGCTCCTTCCTTCTTCCAGATTTGTAGTATCTGCATTCAAAATGGTGATAGATGACTTGATACCAAACTCTAATTCTTTTAGTTTTTCAATGTTTGTTTCCTATTTCATTCTAAACCATTGTTTTGTTTTTTCCTTTAAGATATTTAATTACCATACGAGCATGTTTCGGGAACCAAATTTTGTCAGGAATATTGGATCATTCCAAGTTGTGTGAACCAATGTTCCAAATTCTGAATCTGTTAGACAGTGAGCATTAAATTTGAAAGGTATGGATTTTTTATTCGGATTGGCTTCCAACTAAAGAAGAATAGGTGCATGGTATGAAATGAAAGGATATTCAACCCATGACTGATACAACCCCAAAACTAACAGCAAGTCTTCTGTGACGATGCACTGGTCTAACCTTCTAGCCATCACTTCCAACCTCGTCCGGCCATTTCTCCACGTCAGAACCAACTTTGTCGGCTTCATATCTATCAACTTTCTATCCCCAAAAAGATCCTTGTAAAATTCGTCAAATGTAGTTTGCTTGGATGTCCCCCCCCCATACTTCCTCTGGAGAGCTAATGAAATTTAGGTCACCAATAATAATAA
Source organism: Picea glauca (assembly GCA_000966675.3). Taxonomy (NCBI): domain Eukaryota; kingdom Viridiplantae; phylum Streptophyta; class Pinopsida; order Pinales; family Pinaceae; genus Picea; species Picea glauca. Next base: position 295,575 of record JZKD02S1915110.1, read on the forward strand.
TATTCTTGACATCCAGTAAACCACTATCGGCAATCAGCTTCTAGAATTTTATACGTTCCATACATGGACCATAAACATTCAAAAATGCTAACTCCTAGTTGTCCTTTAATCTTGTACCTGTTAACAATATTCCACCAATCATAAGAAAAGGCATGAGATCATAAATAGTAGGATCCCAAGAGACCAGTAAGCCCCCGAAAGTTCCCAATGCATTGACCGCACATGTTACCCATGAGGTTCTAAGGGCATGCATAAAGTCTCTGGAATTTTGTATCGATACCAACGTTTCCTGAAAAAAAAATGATTTATAGGCATGTTTGATCCAAAAGTATTTTAACCGAGGCCTTTTTTAGGGTACCTCCCATCCCTCTGGTATTAAAGGACAATAGTAACATTATTTTTCCCGTGCCTGGGATTTCACTGCTCTAAGAGGCCCTCCATCTATGGGAGAAGAAGAGAAGTCAATATTACTCTAATTTTAGGAATCCAGTTTTTAAGGGTGACAATTCTATCCCCACCCCTCTCGACCATGAAAATTCTTTCCCCTCCCCAGAGTTTACATGGGAAGAAGTTCCTTCCGAAACCTATCCAGATCCTACCACATATTTCCCTTTATAGACAGGTAACTTTGTAATGTTTTTATTTCCCCTGACGAAAGGAATGAGTGAGTTGAGGACATCACTAAGAGTAGGTTCATCCATCTCTGGTTCACCATAACCCGATAGAGTTTGTGAGCACAATCCACTTAATGGAGTGTCATCCAGTGGGGGGTAGTTGTTGTCGGCCAAAGTCTCAGTCAGGTGACGAGTCTCCAATGAGGAAGGCTTAGTGGATACCTCAAATAATTTAACAACTACCTAAGCCCCAACGAATTTCGGAGGGTTATACCTTTTTGGACTCTCAACAACTAAAACATGGTCATCTATTTTACTACCTTCCTCAATTACAAGCCTTGAGACCCCAGAGGTAGTTGACCGCAGCCAAGCTGATTTTTCTAAAGCTCCTTTTTCCCAAAAGGAAAGTGATGAAAAAAAACCAGGGCAATGTTGTTTCAACTTACGAGTAAGTGTGTCAAGGTCCTCCTCCAGAAAAGATGAATCCAAGACAAAGTCGATGCCTTTGCTATCCAAAGAATCATAATCTGTCATGTACTCTGGGGGGTCCCTTAGTAACACTGAGTCCTCATATTCCTCCTCCAGCAGTGCTCCCATGCATTCCCAGCATAAATGACCAGCACCCCTACAACAACTGCAACAAAATGGTAGCCCAAGGTAGTCCAATTTCTGTCTCAAATGTCGATTGTGCCATTCAATGTCTATTACCTCCGACAGTCCACCATGTAAGTCCATTTCGGTTAAAACCCTGGCCACCTTCCTCGATGAACTTGACAAGGCTTCCAAGTCCACTGCAAGAAACTTCCCCAGGGAGTTTCCAATAGCTTTCAGAGCCCCAAGATTCCACAAATGAATCGGGTGACTAGGCATAAGTACCCAAAGATGAAGGAACTGGAAATGTTTCATCTCTAGGTCAAATTCCACTCTCCAACACTTAAACAAGAGACTTCACCCACCATTTAACCAAGTCGATTCCAACAACCTGGTAGCATCCTCAGGGGACTTACAAACGAAACCCAGCCAACCTTTCGATAAATGGAAGATTTATGGGATATAACCCAGAAAGTTTTTCCAACGGTGTTCCAGCCATTTCAAGAAGCTACCCTTTCAAAGGTAAGGATACGCTAACCTACCCACCACCCCACAAATATCTAACCTTTCTGCCTCTTCCAGGCCCATGTCAGCTCCAAGTACCATCTTTCAAACCTTTATTTTCGGCTTCCAATATTTTTTCCTTCGGAGTTCAGTCGTTTGTGGAGTTGTTTGTGGGTATACTCCCTGTTGCTGAGTAAAAACCTTCTTGTAACTCGGCTCAGAATAAGGAGAAAAATCCTTGTTTAGTACTGGTAAAGATGGCTTGTAGAAATCTCCCTGACTTTGAGTAAAAACATCTCCTAAGCACTACTCTGAAGGAATAGCATTTGTCTTCTCTAACCCTACCACAGAACAGTAATAGGGATCCTTTTTACTAATAAACTAACTAGTGGAGGGAGTATCAAGTCTACTAGAGGATTTTAGAGTAGTTTCCAGTGTAGTAGTCCTTTCACCTGACCTGTTCACCACATCACAATTTAATGGTAATGACCGAGTCTGTCCCACACACAGTTCATCAATATTTGTGAGGAAGCCCTCATTCTGCCACCCCAAATCATCTCTGACGTTCAATAACTCTGTGACATGAGTAGAATCAATTTTTAAGTTATTTTGAGCCATGTGTCCTCCACTAAAGCCACCAACCGAGAACAGGAGTTGGTTCAATTTCCTAGAAAGGTAAAATAACCCATTCCTCTAGCTCCACTGGTGCGAAAGTGAATGGTTAATGGGAGCTCATTAAAAGAGAAATAAATAATCAAATCTCATTCATTAAGCCCATCATAGGCGAGTTAATGATTGTTCTTCCAGGAAAAATCCGCCAAGGACAGATGCCTAAATAAACTCCACTAAAAACTGAAGAGCACCTAAGTCAAGTCTAGGGAGTGAACATGACAAGGTAGTTGTGAAGTGAGTAAAGAAGGGCAACAAGGATAAAACGTATTCTAAAAACATGGCAGAAAAAACCAAAGAAAACCCAGGTAAAAGGGGCTCTATGATCAAACTAAAAACCAAAGGTTGTTAAGGCTATCTAAACCCAACCTTAAGCCCACTATAATTTCTTGAAAAGTTCTGCCATTGTTTCTCCAGTTCGTCTCCTAGTTCCCGCCCATTTTCCATTTCAAAAGTATTCAATCTCCACTGCCCACTTGAAGGCTCAAAAAATTTGGACCATTTCTCGATTTGTGTGTGTCATCCTTACACATGGGCCATGCTAATCTTCTTTGTGTCATTCCAATTTTATCGGATGTCTTCGATGAGAGGGAGTTTAGAATTAGGCACTAGGGTATTTGAGTTAAGTATTGGGTGGGGTACTGAGAGGTGAGGACCTCTTCTTTAGGGAACCTAAAAAGCTAATATGAGCAAGAAATGTGAAATTACCAAATCTTCATTAGCATACTAGTTGAAAATAAATTTCAAGGAATTTTGAGTTCTCCAATGGTATCAATTGCTTAACAGAATGAAAAACTCCCTATATCTAGCCCCTTGCTTCCATATATCCCCATCTACTCTGCCTTTTCTCTTACTTCCTCCTAAGCAAACTATAAATGAAAATTCTCAACATTCATTTCTTCCAAAATATATAAAACAAAAAATAGAAAAGATTATTCCTCTATAGTCTAAAAGTCAACCTGAAATCAAGCAAAGAAAGAGATAGCCAGAAATGGAATAATACAACAAGAAATCAAAGATAAGAAATTTGCACTCAAAAGAATTGTAAAAGAACTAAGAAAAGATAAAGAAAAATTACAAATCATGTAGTTATAATGGGAGACATCTTTGAATGAATGGGAAAAGAATTAGAAGAAACAGTCTCTTAAGATAAATAACTAGAGCCAAGATTTCCAGAGACTAGCCAAGGTATGATTATCTGTATTGCTCCATTTGTAGAAATAAAAGGATTAAAAGACAAAGTCATCATTCTTATAGAAATTGGGTTTAAGGGATATAAATTGTATGTCCTAAATGCCCAAATAGATTCCTTGTTATTATTGGGATCCAGTAGTAACCAAATTTAGAGACATCAATGGCCAACTCTTGCCTATATACATGTATGTAAAATATGTCCTAATATATATCAATGGTATAGAATGTTTGGTTGAGCTTTACTAATATAACACTGAACTAGACATCTTACTTGGACAAGATTTTTTCCAAGAGCATCTCTGTAACACACCCACTACGGGAACTAATATTTTTCGGTTTTTTCCTTCTTCTCCCCAAGGAAAAGAATCCCCGAATTCCTATGGGACCTGATGCAAACCCTACCATCCCTTATCCTGACCCATGTGATCGTTGTCTATGACCACAGGCCTTAACGGAGAGGTGCTTCCAGCTTTCACGATTCGGGAAATCACAATGCATGTGTTCCCCTACTCTCTGGTCTCTCGAAGTGCTGAAATCCGAAAGGAACCAACAGTTCTTCACATCTAAGAATGCCTCGGATTAAAACAAGGAATTGCACCTTTCATAGTCTCGTGTATCGGGTTTTCGCGGTAGAAGAGGACGAGGGGTTCATACCCTTCGGTTTTCTAGGTGCCGAAACACCAAAAACCAAATCTACACGTGCTAAGCCATATCGGGATTTCACAAGTTGGGAATTCAGGACTGGCGTGTACCAGGGACATGCCTCTAGATATCCTGGGTGCCGAAATACCGGGACATCAAGACTTACCCGCGCTATTATTATTTCGGGGTTTCGCAAGTCGGGGTTTCGCGATATGCGCAGACAGGAGGTCTCACACTTAGGTTTCCCGGGAGCCGAAACTCCTAATCATGTATTCATCGCTAAGCTCATTTTGGGGTTTCGCAAGTCGGGACTTCACGACTGACGAGTACAAGGGAACTAACCCTTGGGTTTCCCAGGTGCTGAAACACCGAAACATCCAAACTCTAGACACGATATGCCATTTCGAGGTTTCGCAAGTCAAGATGGGACTTACGAGTACAAGATATTTTCCTTTAGGTATCCCGGGTGCCGAAACTCTGATGGGTTAGATCTCTACCACGTGTCACCCTGGATCCAATGATCCAGAATAACCCTCGCAATTTCAGTGATTGCAAATCCTCGTTCTTCACCACCCTTATACGCCTAAGTTCTGAAACCCCAGTGGCTTCCGAATTTTTTCCACCTATCCTCCAACGATCCAATGGTTGAAGTGATTTCGAGACTTCTTTCATGTGCCTATCTCCAGATCCAATGACTATCAGTCCCTGCTCTAGATATGATGGTTCTATACCATCCGTTTAGATCCTCTCCTCTTGCACGTTATTCTGTGTACATGGATGTAGGATTCAATGGTCTAGATCCACACTCTACAGTTGATCTAAGGGTTGTTGTTGCTATTCCTCCTAAGCTTTGTCTTTCTTCCCGATCTTGGAAGATTTCGACGCTTCAAAGGTCTCAGCCTTCGATCTTCTACTGGAAGTTGACTATTGGGTCTTTCCAACACTTACGAAAAAAAAATTCCCTCCTGATATTTCTCAGCTATGAAGGAATTAAGAGTTTTGCGCTCTTTCTCCTGGTCTTGACTCTTAGAAGAGTTTTCCACGCACCCCTTGCACTCATTTTTCAAGTCTAGGACTTGAGTGAGTCTCAGTCTCTACTTGCCTCGCAGGGAGCTTATGCATAACTACACTACCTCTCCTGAGCTTAACAGAATTTGTCCTCCAAGGGACTCTAGAGAACTAGGAAGGTTGGCATGTGTACATGAGACTATGCCTAAGGTCGACGAACTCACAGTTCGTGGCTCTAACTCAAGACACCACAGGACACAAGTATTTACGAGTACCAATCATGTCCTATCCATATAATATCTTTCTGGCCTAGTTATACAACCAAGCAGTAAGGAAAGAGACACAGTATATCCATTCAAAAATCAAGAACAATTTTTGAAACATACACAGTATAACCAAATTCATGCCCAGTTACAGCTAAATTACACAGAGTAAGAAATCACTTATCTATTACAGGTTGTCGCCAACAAACTAACTGTGGGTGTTCATCCTTCCACCCAACCATAGGCTCATAGGCATTCAATATTAGCACTCTGGCCACTCCTGTGCCAAGCCATGATATCACCAGGGAACTCTCACTCTTATCGAGGGTTCTCTCTCTATTTCAGTTTCTGTTCGGGTCTTGTTTTCTGCAACTCAGAGATTTCTCACTCGTTTGTGGCCTTGGCGAGGTTTCTCAGATGATCTTCAGCATCAAGCTCGGGACCTTCTGTTCATAATCCACTAGAGATATTCACGCCTCTCCCTTTCAATCTCCCGTTCTTGTCTCCCTGTCTCCTTCCTCCTTTCCTCTATGTCCCTCTTACCTTGGACGGTTTCTCCGACCTATCCTGTTCCTTCTATCAAAAGGAAACTCAGGTCTACAGGTCCCTGCAGTACTTCGGGCTAACAACCCATGTTTCCATTCATGGGGGTGGTTGGTGATTCAACCACCATCCTTTCTTCATTGATTTCTTTCCTTTCCTTGGGATTCAAAGGTGGTTTGTCATCCTTATCATGAAAATTTGGGGTTATTTGATATATGAACCCTCTTGTATGGTTTTCACATTCTTCCTCTAGTGATATCATGGCCAGTACTTTCAAGGCTTCACCCCCACAGTCAGTTATTGGAAATTCAAACAAATATACATTTACATTGTCCTCATGCATTAGCATGGCAATTCCTATTTTATGATTAATTACAAATTGGGGGAAACAAGGTGTTACAATTCCCTCCCCCTTAAAGGAACACCGTCCTTGGTGTTCTTTCTCAAAAAACTTGTCATGCCTTTCTCATTCAATCACTTCAGAAGTCTTGACCTTCATCCTCGGTCAGGTCCTTTTTTCAGGATCTTAGTCTTCGTCACCTGCCTTCAATAATTCTTCGACCACAAGCACATTAATCACAATTTTGTGCGAAAACATCTTACTGTTGTTCAAAATTCAAAAGGAAAATTTCATAATCTTAGCACAATACTTATCTGTGCAGTTTGTGGATCTGTATCCACATGGTAGTTTTTTTATCCATGCCCATCGCTTTTCTTGACGTACCCATTGGGTGCATGATTCCCAATTCAATAGTTCACAAGAGCTATCATGGTTTCATCTTCCTTTCCAAGGTTTTTCCCACATGGGAAACTACCCATTGTGTGCATGATCCCAATAGTTTACAAGAATTATTAAGGTCTCCTCTTCCCTGCGGTCACTCACCCTCCAAGCCCAGGCTCAGGCATCCCCTTCACTGTTATATAGTCCCTTGGGCGATCCATCTTGCCCTGCCGAGGTTTTCTCACACAAGAAGATTTTAGAGACTCTATCGATTCTTACAATCGAGGCGTCCCTCAGACTTTCTCTGTCGAGGCATCCCTCCGACTTGTGTTACCTCAACACAATAATTTTCAGGGGATCATGGCTTACCACGGGGTTTTCATGGCTCAGTAGTAGCCACGTTCATCGTTTTCAGCTGTGACAGCCTTCATCTGTCCTTTCAGGACAAATCTTTTCTTCTCACCTGTATCACAGGTACACAAGGTTCATGAGACATCATTATAAATTCTAAATTTCATAATTCTATTGCAAATCTGTCACCTACAGATTTCCTATTCCACAATTTGTTTTCATTAATTCTTACAACAGGACCACGCTTCCTGCTATAGGCTGATCATGACCCCAAATTAGTACATATTAAACTTAAAAGTTTCACATGAATGCACCCACGCATTATGCCTTCATTAATAACCAAGGTGCCAACACTCATGGCCACCCAAATTTGGTTTTCTCTAACACCTATACTACGTGGGTAGAAATTTTGGAAGGTCCTCCTTCCTTAATGAGAAATCCCTTATCTGTCCTTTATGCAAATATGCATTTCCTGGAAGTAATTCCATGCAACCTGCTATCTATGAGCACTTTTGTTTCCGATCGTTCCTTGATTGGTCCATGTGTTCATGACATATCAGTTCATGAATTCTTCTGAGGGTTACAACCAGTGTTTACTACCAGAGGTCCATACTTCCATTATTCAGGTTCTCCTTCCTGAATCATACCCTACTTGGGTATCCAAGGCATACAACTGCCCTTTCAATTTTCAGGCATAACATGCAATAATAAAATATTTTGGAAGGGGTTCTTACCAAATCCCTTCATACCCTGTACCACACAAGCACGAATATCTTTATACCGATTCTTGGCTACTAGCACCATTTCTTTGTTCTCTACCTTATCAGTAGTGCTTTAGCGGGATTTTCATAGTCCCGTCAACAACCTTTCAACCGCAGCCTTTCCATGGTCAACCTCTGCTTGAGGTTGTTCATTATTGGCAACTGTCTTCCTCAACAATTCCAATATTATTCCTTTCTACACATGACATACACCATAGGCACATTAATCGTCATGTAAATTAAAATGCAAACATCATAGAGTTTAATTAATAAAAGCATTTTCAGGCATGTCTAGCATATTTGTATGCACTTCATCACATTATCCTTAATGTTTTACATGAGTGTAACACAACATTTCTCAATTGTTTTCACAACATTACAACCATCATTATTATGGTGTCAACACATTTCCGTTCATCAATGTACTAGCTTTCTCATCCCATAGAAACGTAATGCACAACAAGGAAAGAATTGAGGGCTCTCCCCTTCTTCCAATTATTTCTACATCGCCTGGGGCTTTTCAACCTAGTCAAGTTATCTCTAAGGTCTCACTACCTTTCCTTAATCACAGCTTCAACCAAGCCGTATCAATTAAACATACCCATTTATTCATTCAATCATACTCAGGGGTTTACTGGCCTCTTACCAACCATACTGGTTTCCACAACTGCTCTTTTTTCTGAGAAGCCCTGGGTTAGGCTCATCCTAACTCTTAGGATACTTCATCATGCTTTAGCAACAACTCTTTGCTCATAATGAATCATGAACATGTGCATCGTACACACTTCCATTATGTTATCAGAATGGTCAATATTCGGTTATTAGTCTTCTATTACTTACATGATTCTTTCAAAATGTAATCCATGATTCTTATACATGGACAGGCCTTGCAGCCCATTGTCCAACCTTCAACAATTATCAGGTTTGTGACTATGTTCTTCTGATAGAGACCTTATACAATTCCTCCACTGAGAAATCCTTCAACATGCAACTTCCTTGTTGTGGATCCATCACCACTTGTGATGGCCTCAACCTTGAGTCAGCCTTTTAGTGGTCTACCAAATATTCCCCTTAAGGAATATAAACATGCATCTTTGTTAACTTACATCTATGATGTACTTAACCACTTTCATAATCCTAAGCCTGCATGTAGCTATCGTAGGTATATTTCATAGCCTACATACATTTCCATTTTTAAAATCAGTCATCTCAGGATTGTTCACGGTCCTTCTCATGTGATATTCAAAGGCATAAACATTTGCCTCTTATCGTGACATCAGAGCATCCTCACTCATTTACTCTTTCATCATACATGTGCATTACTTGCACGTTTAATATCATCCATACCTTACCGGTATTAATATCAGGATTCCTATTATGAAGCTTCACAATGCATTAAACTCATGCACTCAAGTACAATTGAACACAATTAAGTATTCATCATACTGGTTCACACCTTCTCCTCACGTGACCACCGGCGGTGACCATGATCTAAACTAAAATTCCCTTCTCATTTTTCGATTTTGGGATTCCTATTGCAAGGAACTCTAGTTCCTCGATTCCCCGAAACCCGATAAGGCTGAAATGTCGACCTCCAAAATTTCGAAATGTCGATCCCCAACTTTCTCCTCCAAGGAGGTGTCTCCCCGACTCGTCACATTTCGCGACTTCAGAACTCCTGATGTCAAGCGTTCTGACTTTTCGTCTGCGGGATTACCGAAATACTGATTCCCGATATCTCGATATGACCACAGCCCCACTCCTCTTTATGTCATGTTGTTGCAACTTCAGGGTTTTCATCCCCGAGAGTCCGGATTCCTTGTCTCCAGGACTTCCGAAATATCGAATCCTGGTATGCCGAAATGTCGGCTTCCTATCGCTTCCCTTCAGCGCCTTCGGGATTTCACGTTTCGTGATCCCGCAATACAAGGGTTGCTCGGTCCTTGCTCCTTTGACTTCTCGGTACCTGAAATACCGGCGTGCCGCTATTGAGAGATCAACGACCACGATTCAATCCACATGCTACAGCCCTGATCCTTTT
>JZKD02S1915110.1:305518-324825 GCA_000966675.3 Picea glauca
GAATTCTTTCCCTTCGCATCCTCAATACCAGGAGTGTCGAAATGGCTCCCTTCAGGGATTTTCCCGAAACCTCAATCCTCCACCACTTGTCCTCTAGTGATGAATGGTCCCGACGCTTTCGGTACTTCGTGGCCCGGGACCTCTAGTCTCCGCAACTCTTACCTCTCGGACTCCCGGTATCCAAAATTGCAAACTTCTCTCTAGACGATCAATGGTCCAGATCGCTCCTTGATCAAGGGCTGTGATATTTTCACGAATTTCTCAATGCTTCTTCCAAGCCCTTTGGTTTTCCGGAATTTCGGTATCTCCTCGCAACTAACCAGTGCGCTACTTCTCCGAGATCGAACAACTCGAAACATTTCGGTTCTTTCTGAATGGATATTGACTCTAGATCCTATCCAATCTTCAAAACTCTCTTCTGAAATATTTATCCTGCTCAATCCTCCATACGTGTTCTTTTAATAACACAGTAATCATAACTTCCTAAGGATCCTACCAGTCCTTACCAGATTTCCCAAATCATGAAGGAGTTCTTCATTTAGATCTTAATTCTTACCTAACCAGCCATCTCAATTGCAAGAGACTCTACCTGCTTTAGTAGGTAGCCATCGTCACACTATAACAGAATAACTTAGTTTGTGTCCCTTTTCTAGCTTCATAGCACAATTTATTCCACCTCTATTATTCACACTCAGGTCTTATAAGTAATATTGATCAGTGCATTCCTACTCCTATAAGAGTAGTTATCATTTTGACAAAGGAACAATATAATTCCTTTGCTGGAATTCAACAAGAAATCCCAAAATCACAGGTTCAATCTACATCCCTTCTCCTCAAGGAGTAAATGTAGATAAAAACATCTCCTTATGCAGCTCGTAAATGAGCCCAAGCAGGCCAAGTGTTGTAACCATGCTCTGATACCAATTTGTCACACACCCACTATGGGAACTAATATTTTTCGGCTTTTTCCTTCTTTTCCCCGAGGAACATAATCCTCGAATTCCTATGGGACCTGATGCAAACACTACCATCCCTTATCCTTACCCATGTGATCGTGGGATATGACCACAGGCCTTACCGGAGAGGTGCTTCCAGCTTTTGCGATTCGGGAAATCGCGATGCATGTGTTCCCCTGCTCTATGGTCTCTCGAAGTGCCGAAATCTGAAAGGAACCAAAAATTCGTCACATCTAACAATGCCTCGGATTAAAACCTATTATTCCACCTTTCAGAGTCTCACGTACCAGGTTTTCGCGGTAGAAGAGGATGAGGGGTTCATACCCTTCGGTTTTCCAGGTGCCAAAACACTGAAAACCAAATCTACACGCGCTAAGCCATATCGAGATTTCACAAGACGGGAATTCAGGACTAGCGTGTACCAGGGACTTGCCTCTAGATATCCCGGGTGACGAAATACCGGGACATCAAGACTTATCTGCGCTATTATTATTTCATGGTTTCGCGATATGCACAGACAGGAGGTCTCGCACTTAGGTTTCCCGGGAGCCGAAACTCCTAAACCTGTATTCATCGCTAAGCTCATTTCGGGGTTTCGCAAGTCGGGACTTCGTGAATGACGAGTACAAGGGAACTGACCCTTGGGTTTCCCGAGTTTCAAAACACCGAAACAACCAAACTCTAGATACGCTATGCCATTTCGAGGTTTCGCAAGTCAGGATTTTGGGACTGGCGAGTACAAGAGATTTTCCTTTAGGTATCCCGGGTGTCGAAACTCTGATGGGTTAGATCTCTGCCACGTGTCACCCTAGATCCAATGATCCAGAATAACCCTCATGATTTTGGTGATTGTGAATCCTCGTTCTTCACCACCCTTATACGCCTAAGCTCTGAAACCCCGGTGGCTTCCGAATGTTCGCCACCTGTCCTCCAACAATCTAATAGTTGAAGTGATTTCGGGACTTCTTTCATGCACCTATCTCTAGATCCAATGACTGTCGATCCCCACTCCAGATCTGACGGTTCTATACCATTCGTTCATATCCTCTCCTCTTGCGCGTTATCCTGTGTGCCTGGACATAGGATTCAATGGTCCAGATCCACACTCTACAGTTGATCTAAGGGATGTTGTTTCTCTTCCTTCTGAGCTTTGGCTTTCTTCCCGATCTCAAAAGATTTCGATGCTTCAAAGGTCTCAGCCTTCGATCTTCTACTGCAAGCCAACTATTGGGTCTTGCCAGCACTTAAGAAAATTGGTTTCCCTCTTGAGTTTTCTCAACTATGAAGGAATTAAGAGTTTTGCGCTCTTTCTCCTGGGCTTGACTCTTAGAAGAGTCTTCCGCGCACCCCTTGCACTCATTCATCAAGTCTAGGACTTGAGTGAGTCTCGGTCTCTACTTGCCTCACAGGGAGCCTGTGCATAACTACACTACCTCTCCTAAGCTTAACATAATTCATCCTCCAAGGGACTCTAGAAAACTAGGAAGGTTGGCATGTGTACATGAGACTATGCCTAAGGTCGACAAACTCACAGTTCGTGGCTCTATCTCAAGCCGCCATAGGACACAAGTATTTACGAGTGTCAATCATGTCCTATCCATATAATCTCTCACTGGCCTAATTATATAGGCAAGCAGTAAGGAAAGAGACACAGTATATCCATTCAAAAATCAAGCACAATTTTTGAAACATACACAGTATAACCAAATTCATGCCCAGTTACAGCTAAATTCCATAGAGTAAGAAATCACTTATCTATTATAGGTTGTGGCCAACCAACTGACTGTGGGTGTTCGTCCTTCCACCCGACCATAGGCTCAGAGGCATTCAATATTATCACTCTGGCCACCCCCGTTCCAAGCCATGATATCACCAGGGAACTCTCACTCTTCTCGAGGGTTCTCTCTCTATTTCAGTTTCTGTTCAGGTCCTGTTTTCTGCAACTCGGAGCTTTCTCACTCGTTTGTGGCATCGGCGAGGTTTCTCAGATGCTCTTCGGCATCAAGCTCGTGGCCTTTTGTTCGTGATCCGTTGGAGAGCTTCGCGCCTCTCCCTTGCGAGCTCCCGTTCTTGTCTCTATCTCTCCTTCCTCCTTTCCTCTGTGTCCCTCTTACCTTGGATGGTTTCACCGACCTATTATATTCCTTCTGTCAGAAGGAAACTCAGGTCTGCAGGTCCCTGTAGTACTTTGGGCTGACAGTCCATGTTTACATTCATGGGGGTGGTTGGTGATTCAACCACCATCCTTTCTTCATTGATTTATTTCCTTTCCTTGGGATTCGAAGGCGGTTTGTCATCCTTATCATGAAGATTTGGGATTATTTGATATATGAACCCTCTTGTATGGTTTTCACATTCTTCCTCTAATGATATCATGGCCAGTACTTTCAAGGCTTCACCCCCACAGTCAGTTATTGGCAATTCAAACAAATATACATTTACATTGTCCTCATGCATTAGCATGGCAATTCCTATTTTATGATTAATTACAAATTGGGGGAAACAGGGTGTTACAATCTCCATGTGCAAAAATTAAAGTCATTATGTGTTGCAGACGAGATGCATTCTATTCAAGAGAATAGAAATTTTTCATTGCCCGCTACTCAAACCTTATCTGATAGGTATGAGTTGTTTTCATGCGGTGTGAGTCCTTTAAAATCTATAGAAAAGTTCAACAAAATATGTTGAAATTAGGGCATGGTGTTCACATAGAAATGCAATTTCCCCTAATTCCACTCATACTTCCGCCATGAACACAAACAAATGAATTATGCTCTATTGACATACCTATCGGAGTTATCAGAAATGAAGTATATTTTGCACTATTTACAACAACATAATAAATTGTGAAAATCTACATACTGAGCATAAATAAATATGAGACCCCCAGACCCCCTTGTTTGTGGTACAAGGGACCCCCTCTACCCAACAATTTGACTCGTAAAGTCTACGGAGGTATACATACCCTACCCCCTCTGGATTTGAACTTGTAACCTCTTAAGAAGAAACACATGTTCTTAACCATTAGGCCCACTCTATTAAATTATAGCCTAATAACTCTCAAAGAAAACACACACTAGACCAACCAAGTATTTTAGATGATAGATAGAAGCAAACAAGCATTTTGGAACAGTGAAAGTATTGTGCAATCTTTAGCTTAAGTTATCTCCAATACACTGTGTGATGTTCTCAACTACTCTGCCATACACGATGTGCACTAAATATACGATGCTAGGTAGTTTCACCTGATGATAGACCTCACTAATCTCAAGTCCAACCACACTTGCAATGATGGTTTTTTTCCCACTGGGATGCCTCCCAAATATGCACATTGTTATATGGCGGATTTCAATCGCTTGCAATGGGATAAATCATATTTAACTTATCATTTAAATATTCTCATCAATCAATTAACATTGTTTTTAAAGTAAATCTATCAACAAGCTAATAACCAAGACTTCCATGAAATATGAGGCATGTAATCAGTTGAAATGAGGGTAAAAAAGGTGAGGAATGTAATTTTGAGCTTAGACTTGATTTCTGGGCAAAGTATGATGGTGTATGGGTCTTCTGAGTGGTTTATTAAAACTCGTCATTTTAAAAAATCTCATTAATTTTGAAACAAATCACAACAACTATGAATAAGTCATCGAGTGTGCCTCTCAAGGAATAGATTTACAGGTAATTGGGAATGATGAACATGATTCTAGGCTCATATATTGTCCATATATCACTCGATGCTCTATGTCTACTTTGAACGACACTCTTTCCTGCAGACTAAACCACAGATTGAACACGATTGTAGAAAAAAGAAAAAAAAAAGATGTAGTGGGAAAACAGAACTGGATGGATTTCTTCTCAACAGTTACAGGGAGTAAGTTTTCAAGAGAATTGTTCAATGAAGAGTACATAAGCACTCTCACATGTGAGCATCTGTTGGCTGGATCGGCTACGACATCATTCCCCATTTCTCTCATACTCTACCTCGTCTTGACCCACCCGGATGTCCAGAGAAAATTGTTGCGTGAAAGGATATTGAATAGAAGTCAAAAAATCTATATTAACGTCTTTATAACCCATCCAAATACAATCAAATACTTTACTGGAGCATGTCGGGGATGAACAGAAGGTACTTGAAAGCCATCGAATCACTTCTCAGATGAGCGTTGACAAAATAAACCATGATTCCACTGCAAAATCTGCACATAGGCTCCCACACTACCCCGTTATTGTAGAGGTAGTAAGTCGAGAAGAGCATATCAGTTGTGACATTCATTATAACGGTAAACCCTTACCATACCAGGGTTGATGGCTTGGACCACCAGCTCCATGAATTTAATAAATAAGCTCTTATATATAACCTAGGTGTTGTAGGTGTACATTTTCGGGTCCATGGAAAAGGAAACTCTGCACTTCCAACCTTGTTGGTGTACCTATGGGCATTTCAGGTACTCTTTTTTTTTTTAATAAATTAAAGAACATTGGGTAGCAGTCTTTCTCCATTACAACACTTTCCGTAAAGGTCCATTGCAAAGCTCCATTGCAACAATGTGGGTTGGATTGCAACACTGGAGAAGGCCGTGCAGATTCTGAGACCGTGGTGGACACTGTTGCACAACACTTTCGAGTCTAAGGCGATGACGGACAAGGCAGTGCAACGATCCAACACTTTCAAGAGTGAGGCGGCCACTATGTAGTGACAAGCACTTCCCAAAAACCTACTTGCACTTTATTATTTATTTTGATATTACTAGCACAGTCGCAAAGTGGTTGGTGAACGTTGAAAGGGGATGCCAAAGCTTCCTCCTGGACAGCCCACATAGAGTTGAGGAAATCTAAAAGTTAATTTCAAATGTGGTAATTCCAAAGGTTAATCAGTTAAATGTGGCAATCATATGGTGGTACAATAATTTCTTAATATGATTAGGTAAATGTTAAAACGTAAACAGGTTAACTGATGCATTCAAAAATACAAGGAAGTTATGAAGAGTAAATCACATTCATTGATTTGGGAGGACTACTAAGAATATACCAGCATCTTCAATTGTTAGCCATCAAATTAGAATTTTAGATTAAAAGGTGATTAATTGTGTCCATCTCCAATAAGTATACATCTTTCTGTAATTATTTTTTAAATCAATATTCAGCTCTAACAAATGCTTAAATAAAACTCGGATATATGAAAGACAATTAAGTCGCATCAATTTTGTTGGACCAATGAATAATTAAATTTATGAATTTAAAATATTTCTTAAATATTTTTAATTTTCATAAAAAATCAATTTAATAAAATTATTTACAAACAAATTAATTTAAAAAAAAATACAAAACACACCATTTAGTATAACAAAACGCACCTATTAATGAATGGTCAAAGCATGTTGAACGCTACATGAATGTTATAGTCCCTTGTAGGAGGCGGGGACTAATAAGAATGTGTGCTAGATGATACCAGGTCTATAACAAATTTGGCACCTGACAAAAACTTCTTATAAACAATGTCCAAGGCCCTCTTTCTCTCATTCACCACTATTTTTATCTTACAGTTATTCACGAATGAATTTGGTGCATTTAGATTTTCTAACCACAAGGCTTCTAGATCTGTTAATACTTGTAAAACACAAGTAAACATAATCTTCCAAGTCATCCAATTGTTGTCTAAAACTGTTATCCTTTCTTTTTAATATCTTCACAAACTTTCTATTGACAGTCTGTCATCCTTTCTCTCAAGCAAAATCTCATCATATCTTTATTGTGCTCGCCCTCGTCATGCAGTTGCCTCACAAGTCGACTCAGGGTGTCCAGATCTCTGTTAAGTATATACGTTATGTTGCATCAAGCTGTGAGTTTGTAGTTGGAAGGAAAAAGAAAAATCAGATTTAGTAGTACAGAAATCCTTTAACAAGTTTGAGTGGTTATCGAAAAATCGTTAAACAAGTTTAGGTTTTTTTAACTGAAGATTTTGTATAAGAAATTAAAGACTTTCACTAACCTTTTCCTGATTAATCTCCAGTTGGCTCTCCAAATCTTCGGATTGTTCTCGGATATTCTGGAAAAGATGTGTTGCTACATCAGTCGTAACTTAAGATGTTTTTCTTAGGCTCTTTGCAGCAACAAACGGAACATACAACATTGTCTGGCCACTGATAAGGGGTAGTGCCTCGAAACAAGCGTGAGTTATGCGATGTATTATTCAAAAGGGGACCTGAAAGGGTACCTGCACTAGGTGGCTACATCAACCGTAACTTAAGATGTTTTTCTTAGGACATTTGCAATGACACACATAATGTACAACACTACCTGGCCACTGATGAGGGGTATCACCCTAAAATAGGAATGAGTTATGCAATGTATTATTCAAAAGGGGACCCAAAAGGGTACCTTCACTGGGTGGCTATGTCATCCATAACTTAAGATGTTTTTCCTATGCCCATTGCAACGACACATAGAATGTACAACATTGTCTAGCCACTAATGAGGGGTAGCGCCCAGAAACAAGCTTGAGTTCTGCAATGTATTATTCAAAAGGGGACACAAAATGGTACCGGCATTGGCTGGCTACATCAAACATAACTTAAAAAAAAATTCTTAGGCCCTTTACAGTAACACACAGAACATACAACATTGTCTAGCCACTAATGATGGGTAGCGCCCCAAAACGGGCATGAGTTCTACAATGTATTATACAAAAGGAGACCCAAAAAGGTACCTGCACTGGGTGGTTACATCAATCCTAACTTCAAATGATTTTCTTAGGCCCTTTGTAGTGACACACACAACGTACAACACTCTCTGACCACTGATGAAGGGTAGCACCCCAAAACAGGGATGAGTTCTGCGATGTATTATTCAAAAAGGGACCTAAAAGGGTACCTGCACTAGGTGGCTACATCAATCGTAAATTAAGATGTTTTTCGTAGGTTCTTTGAAATGACACACATAACGAACAATATCGTCTGGCCATTGATGAGGGGTAGTGCCCCGAAACAAGAGTGACTTCTGTGATGTATTATTCAAAAGGGGACACAAAAGGGTACCTGCACTGATTGCCTACATCAATTGTGTTTTAAGATGTTTTTCTTAGGCCCTTTGCAACGACAAACAGAACATACAATATTTTTTGGCCACTGATAAGGGATAGCGCCCCAAAAAAGGTGCTAGTTCTATGATGTATTATTTAAAAATGGTACCCAAAATGGTTCTTGCACTAGATGGCTACATTAATAGTAACTTAAGATGTTTTTCTTAGGCCCTTTGCAGCGAAAAATAGAATGTACAACATTATCTCACCACTGATGAGGGGTATCACCCTGAAACAGACATGATTTCTACGATGTATTATTCAAAAGGGGACCCGAAAGGGTACCTGCACTAGGTGGCTACATCAGTTGTAACTTAAAATGTTTTTCTAAGAACCTTTGCAGCGACACACATAATGTACATCATTGTCTATCCATTGATGAGGTGTAGCACCCATAAACAAGCGTGAGTTCTGCGATTTATTATTCAAAAGGGAACCTGAAAGGGTACCTGCACAAGGTGGATACATCAATCATAACTTAAGATGTTTTTCTTAGGCCCTTTGCAGTGACACACATAACATACAACATTGTATGGACACCGATAAGGGATAGTGCCTTGAAATAGGCATGAGTTCAGCAATGTATTATTCAAAAGGGAACCCGAAAGGGTACTTGCATTAACTGTCTACATCAACAGTAACTTAAGATGTTTTTCTTAGCCCCTTTGCAATGACACACAAAATGTACAACATTGTCTGGCCATTGATGAGGGGCAGCGCCCTGAAAGAGGTGTGAGTTATGCAATGTATTACTCAAAAGGGGACCCAAAAGGGTACTTGCACTAGGTGGCTACATTAGCCATAACTTAAAATGTTTTTCTTAGTCCCTTTGCAGTGACACACAAAACGTACAATATTTTATGGCCACTGATGAGGGGTAGCGCCTTGAAACAGGTGTGAGTTATGTGAAGTATTATTCAAAAGGAGAATCGAAAGGGTACCTTCACTGGGTGGCTACATCAGTCGTAAATTAAGATGTTTTTCTTAGGCCTTTTGCAGTGATACACAGAACGTACTGCATTGTCTGGCCACTGATGAGGGGTAGTGCCACAAAATAAGAGTGAGTTCTATGATGTATTATTCAAAAGGGTACCTACACTAGGTGGCTACATCAGCCGCAACTTAAAATGTTTTTCTTAGGCCCTTTACAGAGACACACAGAATGTACAACATTGTCTGGCCACTAATGAGGGGTAGCACCTTGAAATAGGAGTGAGTTTTGTGATGCATTATTCAAAAGGGAACCCAAAATGGTACATGCACTGGGTGGCTACATTAGTTGTAACTTAAGATGTTTTTCTTAGGCCCTTTGCAGTGAAACTCAGAGCGTACAACATTGTCTAGCCACTAATGAGGGGTAGCTCCTTGAAACAAGTGTGAGTTATGTGATGTATTATTCAAAAGGCAACCCAAAAGGTACCTGCAATGGGTTGCTACATCAGTCATAACTTAAGATGTTTTTATTAGGCCCTTTGTAGCAACACACAGAATCCACAACATTGTTTGGCCACTGACACCCCAAAACAGGCGTGAGTTCAGCAATGTATTATTCAAAAGGGGGCCTCAAATAATACCTACACTGGGTGGCTACATCAGTCGTAACTTAATATATTTTTCTTAGGCCCTTTGCAGTGAGATGAGAATGTACAACATTGTTTGGCCATTGATAAGGCATAGTTCCCTAAAACAGATGTGAGTTATGCGATGTATTATTCAAAAGGGGTCTCAAAAGGGTACCTGCACCGGATGGCTACATCAGTCATAACTTAAGATGTTTTTCTTAGGCCATTTGTAGTGACACATAGAATCTACAACATTATTTGGCCACTAATGTGGGGTAGCGCCCCAAAATAGGCATGAGTTATGTGATCTATTATTCAAAATGGGATCTGAAAGGATACCTACACTAGGTGGCTACATCAGTCGTAACTTAAGATATTTTTCTTAATCATTTGCAGCAACACACAGAATGTACAACACTGTCTAGCCACTGATGAGGGGTAGCACCCCAAAATAGGCATGAGTTATGCAATGTATTATTCAAAAGGGGACCCAAAAGGGTACCTGCACTGAGTGGCTACATCAGTTGTAGGCCATTTTCAACGACGCACAAAACGTACAACATTATTTGGCCATGGATGAGGGGTAGCACCCCAAAATAGGTGTGATTTTTGTAATGTATTATTAAAAAGGGGACCCAAAAGGGTACCTACACTGGGTGTTTACATTATTCATAACTTAAGATGTTTTTCTTAGGCCCTTTGCAACAACACACAAAACATACAACATTTTTTGACCACTGATGAGGGGTAGTGCCCCAAAATAGGCAAGAGTTATGCAATGTATTAATCAAAAGAGGACCAGAAAGGTTACGTGCATTGGGTGGCTACATCATTTGTAACTTAGGATTTTTTTCTTAGGCCCTTTGCAATGACACACATAACATACAACATTGTCTCACCATTGATGAGGGGTAGCACCCTGAAACAGGTGTGAGTTTTGCGATGTATTATTCAAAAGGGTACCTTCACTTGGTGGCTACATCAATCGTAACTTAAGATGCTTTTCTTAGGCTCTTTTCAGCAACACATAGAACTTATAGCACTATCTTGCCACTGATGAGGCTTAATGCCCCGAAATAGGTGTGATTTCTGCAATGTATTATTCAAAAGGGGACCCTAAAGGGTACCTACACTGGGTGGCTACATCATCCATAACTTAAGATGTTTTTCTTAGGCCCTTTGCAACAACACACAGAACCTACATCAGTTCTTGGCCACTAATGAGGGGTAGAGGCTCGAAACATGTGTGAGTTCTGGGATGTATTATTTGAAAGGTGATCGGAAAGGGTACCCAAAAGCGTACCATCATTAGGTGGCTACATCAACCATAACTTAGGATTTTTTTCTTAGTCCCTTTTCAATGACAAACAAAATGCACAACATTGTCTTTCCACTAATAAGTGGTAGTGCCCTGAAACAGGTGTGAGTTATATGATATATTATTCAAAATGGGACCCGAAAGGGTACCTGCATTGGGTGACTACATCAATTGTACCTCACGATGCTTTTCTTAGGCCCTTTTCATTGACACACAGAACATTCTACACTTTTTGGCCACTGATGAAGGGTAGTGCCTTGAAACAGGCATGAATTATACGATGTATTATTCAAAAGGGGACCCGAAAGGGTACCTGCACTGGGTGGATACATCAACCATAACTTAATATACTTCTCTTAGGCCCTTTGCAATGATACACAGAATGTACAACATTGTATGTCCATTGATGAGGTGTAGCGCCCCAAAATAGGTGTGAGTTTTGTGATGTATTATTCAAAAGGGGACCCGAAAGGGTACCTGTACTAGGTGGCTACATCATTCGTAACCTAAGATGTTTTTCTTAGGCCCTTTGTAGCGACACACAAAACATACAAAATTGTCTGGCCACTGATGGCGGGTAGCACCCCAAAATAGGTGTGAGTTTTGTGATGTTTTATTCAAAAAGGGACCTGAAAGGGTGCCTACAGTGGGTGGCTACATTAGTAGTAACTTAAGTTGTTTTTCTTAGGCCCTTTGCAGCGACACACATAACGTACAAAATTGTCTAGCCACTTATGAGGAGTAGCTCCCCGAAACAAGCATGAGTTCTGCGAACTAGAGTTTGAGTTCATTATCCTAGTTTTAGTTGTTTCTTTTTAAATCAGCTAGATGGCCATGAAATCGAAAAATATGGAAATGATGGGGTTGTGTTGGATTTCAATAATTGAAATATTACTATTTTTGAAAGCGTGCATGGACGATTCCAATAATAGACGCTAAAGTTTTTTTCGCTAAGTATAACGAAGAGAGTGTCAATGGAAGCATGCATGGAGGATTTCCAAAAGGATATATCTGGCTACCACAATGTCGGGCTACCATGTACCCCTTCATTCTTCCTTCCCACCTCCCCATCCCTGTTGTCCTTGTATTATTCTACATGATTTTAAATCTAACGTCATCGCCCTCTTCTAACCATTTTCATTAATAGTTTCATGAGGAGAAAAACACAAGTAGTCTTTATTTAGATTCACATCACATCTATGTAGGATCAAAAAAAATATCAGTCACGAGTTATCATTTTGCAAAACATTTTCTATTATCTAAATAAAACAATGTAGCTTGTTTTGGATTAGTTTTATTTTTTAAATATTCATGTGTTTTCACCTATTTATAATGATGATGAATATCAACGTCCATTGAGACTGAATTGGTCTAAGATTGTCATATTTTTATGGAGTTTTTATAGGTTAGGAAGGTTGGTATGGTGACAAATACTTTGAAATTGAGATCTAGTCTGGGTGTAGGCTGGACAATCTAAGAGAAAGTGATTTTCATATTCAACCTTCTTAGTCTCACAAAGGTGACACATTATTTCATCCCATGGAATTTTAGTAACTGTCCAACGTCCAATATCATTGTGGAGCTCATGAGAATTTGTTCTTATCTTAGTAATGCTTATTTGTTTCTTTACACTTGTCAAAATAGAGAGATAATTTTGATCTTATAGATTAGGGTTGATTACCTCTTTATAATACCTTAATTTTAATTTTTCCTCTAACTCTTTATAACACCACATTTTCTATTTAAATTTTGAATTAATAATATTTTTAATAGTATCCTTGTTCTGCAAAATGGTCTCTTCCATGATTCCCCAATGGCTTATCCAAGACTGTGCATATTTATGCCATCATCACTTGAGTCGAAGGTGGTTATGGCTGGAGTTTGAAGAAATTTTAGGAAGCCTCGTTTCTTCCATGTTGTTTAATTTGTTCTTATACATTTGGTATTTAGTCATAGTCATGCTCTCAATGGGGGAAAGGATTGTCTCTAAGAGGAGGATAGGATAGGGGAAAATTCCTTTAATTTTAATATTATAGGTCAAAACATTATTTTGGATTTTCTCTATCTTTCTCCAAGATTCTCAATAGATATGACATCCCCAAACTTTGCATCCATATAGAATAACATGCATAACAAGAGTCTCAAAGTGGTGTTTCTTCTTATCCGATATCCAAAGATCAACTAATTTACAATTGTTTTCAAGCCCATAATAAGATTTCCATCCTCCAATTATCCTTTTCTCTATGCTATAATTCCATTTGAGATTGTGGTGAATATCAATTCCAATATATTTGTCTAAAGTGGCTTCCTCCAATTTGTTGTTGTCATATATGAAGGTATCATAAGTGCTCTTGTTGGATTTAATGATCACAACCTTAGACTTGTTAGTATTAACAGTCATACCCATATTGGAGAAAACATCCTTGAGTATTTTTAGTTGCTTTCCAATATCATGGGGACTCATCACCATAATAATGATATCATCAGCATAAAGAAGAATATTGATGACCATACTAGTGAGATTAGGGCTAACACAATCTTCTTCTTCCAAGCAATCTTCTAGCTTGTCAATGTAAATGCCAAAAAGGATTGGGGACATGGGACAACCTTGTTAGACTCCAATATTCCAGTTAATTTCTTTCAACTATCCCTCAGTGTTCTTAAACTTGGAAATAACATTCTCATACAATCTTGTTGCAACAACCCTCAATTCGAAAGGCACTTTTATCTCTTCCAACCTGTCCCAAATGTTTTTATTGGGAACTGTGTCAAAAGTTTTTATGAAGTCAACAAAACGACAAAAAAGATTGGTTTTAGTATTGTGTAACTCCTCTACAATGATACTAAAGGTAACAAGATGGTCCATAGTTGAATGATACCTCCTAAAATCATCCTGGTCTTTAGCTCTTTTACCACGGCTTTCTATCCATAGTTTGATCTTCTTTTCCAAGATAATTCCATAAAGCTTGGCTAAAATTGGGATAATCATATTGGTCCTATAATTAGAGGGAATGTTGCTATCCCCATTTTTAAAAATAGGAACAATGAGACTTTGCATATAGGATTTAGGGAATCATTGCTTGACTGCTAAATTGAACCATACATCTTAAGTTACAGTTATTGTAGCCACCCAGTGCAGGTACCCTTTCGGGTCCTCTTTTGAATAATACATTGCAGAACTTACACATGTTAATGGGTGCTACACCTCATTAGTGGTGAGATAGTGATGTATGTTATGTGTGTCACTGCAAAGGGTCTGAGAAAAACATCTTATGTTATGATACCCAACGCAGGTACCCTTTCGGGTCCCCTTTTGAATAATACATCGTAGAACTCATGCATGTTTCAGGGTGCTACCCCTCATCAGTGACCAAACAATGTTGTACATTTTTTGTGTGTCTACAAAGGGACTAAGAAAAACATCTTAAGTTACTACCAATGTAGCCACCCAGTGCAAGTACCATTTCGAATCCCCTTTTGAATAATACATTACAGAACTCGGGCCTTTTTTGGGGCGCTACCCCTCATCAGTGGCCAGAAAATATTGTACGTTATGTCTATCACTACAAATGGCCTAAGAAAAACATCTTAAGTTATAACTTGATTTATGCAATGTATTATTCACTATTAATTGATTTTAGATCACTATACATTATTTTCACTTTGTCAAATTTGATTGTACAAAAGGAACGTTGATTATTCAATGATAGTAGCAATGGTTACTGATGTTATTTTAAGGGTGTTAGTTAAGGGACATTTACAGAGGGTAAAGAAAAAAACAGAGAAACAATTTAAGAAAATTGATTTTTTTTTCTTCAAACATGGATCTAAATGTCAGGTTTCAACACCAAAGGTCGTAGTGATGGCCCTTCATCTGATAGTGAAAATTGTGATGGTGGAATATCTTCAGCATATGGGTCAAGCAATTCATTTTCCCCCTTCCAACACAAGAATCCATATTACCCTTTTCTTGGTCCTCCTCCAAGTACCTTAGAAACAAAACCCTCCTCACCTCAAGTTGGTGTCAATTTTTTCAACATTTTTCAGTCCAACAATCCCAATATTTTGAACAACTAAATACTTTTAATACCCAGAATCAACAAAAAAAGGGGAAGAAGAAGGGGACGAAAAAAGGATAGAAAAAAACTTAGGGGCAAGGGGTAATGCACCCAATCCAAAAAATAACACTGGGGGGAACCCATAAAATCACAAATTAGAACCAAAATTTGGTCCTTAATAGTGAGCCCAATCAAGGAAAGAACAAACAACTTAGGACAAAATTTCCTTGTTCACTAAGAAATGAATTTGGCCACTACACTCATCACTACCCTCAAATATATGAATTTAAGAGGTTGAAGGAAATAGAAATAAATATTGGTACTAATCCCCCACACGAGAACAATAACCCATAACAACAACACGTTGAAACTTCACAACAAGTAGTGTTGCAAAACCCCTTCCCTTAGCAAAGGGTATGAGTTAATAAATAGGAGACCCCGATCTCATCTGAACTTTTCGGGTCTTACTAGCCTTGTAAATCTTCCCATTGAAAAGATTCATCCTATTAGAAAATATACATCAACTCATAATATGTACGCCTTCAAAATCACAACTATACTTATGGATACATTGAGTTGAATCAAGTGGAACAAAATGATGCTCAACCCTCAACTAGTGATTCCTTGTAGATTTTGCATCCTAGTAGAAACCCTACACCACATGTACCAAATGTGCCTCAAATCGCGCTACTCGTAACCCACATATGAGGTCCACTCATAGTTATAGTATTTTGTATGACATGGCTCTATTACCTACTAAAAGGCCATCATTAGAGGTCCTCCAAATTGATCCTTCCTAGAAGAAGGATTTATTATCAACTCTTTGCACCATTAACCCATTGGAATAATGCTTGATGACCTTTGGCTTAGACAATTATGATACTATGTTACCTTCATTGGTTCCATTCCAAATCCCTATCATTATTAAAAATAGCATTATCAATTTATGTATTATTGATAAATGGGCATCCACTTGTGTCTTGTCCAGTACAATTTTGTGGAATTTACTCTCTCCTAAGATTACCCTATCCACCATTATCCTTCAATATTATGATGGTTGTCCCTCTCAACCTAAAGGGATCTTTTAGAATTTCCTTCAAAAGATAGTAGGGAGCATGGTTTTGATTTATATAGAGGTGGTCAACTCTCTGCTCGACTAGAATATTCTTTTTGAACAAAACTATATGTATTCCATGAACTCTTCCCCACTATGATGTTACCTAAAGATCAAAATATTATTACATCGGATCATCTTACATATGATGATCCCCACCCACCTCAAAACCTTGAAGACATATTTCCCATTGTTAGGGAGAATCAACCCCTCTTGTCTTACATCAAGATGGGTGTAGGTGTATTCAAATACTCCTTGTTTCTTGGGGTGCATCAAGGTTCCCCTCCCAAATATCCTCCCTTATGTTCATCCCCCATGTGCATCATCCAATCCTTTGATGAGCCATTCATGAAATCATCAATTACATCTAGTGTGCCTCTCACAAATGACACCATGCCATCATCAAGTAAGGGTATCCTACCTCCTCACAGGCTTGTATTCTCTGAGAGAATGCATCTAGAGACTCCCATAACATAGATTCCCTTCATATTTAACCTATTTGATGTTTTACGAACCCTTTTGATGGCCACACTATCTCTTCCTATCCTTACACTTTCGGATACTATATTGGTACCTCACTTTTTCCTACCATGAATTGTGGATGACACCACCCCTCCAATTAGTTTATAACCTGGTATCGCCTCCAAGATCCCACCACCTACAACTTTTGAGAAAACATAGATACCCACCACATTGACTAAGTCACATGTTTTTAAGACAGCCAATGGAAAAAATACCCTCGATCCCACTATAAACACTTACACCATTGTCATTTCATCGATTCCACCTCCTTCCACATTTTTCAATGTGAATGACCATGCCACCAACTTATTCCCTAAACTCCTATATTTATGGATCCTTCTCCACCCACAAGTAGTGACCTTGCTCTTGCAAAACCTAGGATCTAGGCACATCCCTCCCCCACCCAAGAAGGAACCCACCAAGATTTGAAAGACAATGTTGTTCACTAACCACCCTTGTGCCTTATGAAAAATGTTTGACCAATACAATGATAACTATCCAAAAATACCCCAATTGTGACTACCCTTGTTTTTTATGACCAACAACCATGTGTTGATCCATCCTTAAGTCAATCTCAGTTAGCATGTGTTTCCACAACTTATATAGAGACCATAAAATTTTCCTCGATTTATCACATTTCGGCATGGGTAGTTTTTGTATATTGTGATGGGATTTTGTTAGCATTGACCATTGACATTGGTCTACCACCTTGTGTTGCAATGAAAACATTACCATGGGAAAAATCTCACCCCATGTTCACTATCTCCTCACTTGTGGGTTCTCCTTAGGAGAGCGACCCATCACATAGGAATGAACTTGTTAATGGTTACACAATCCACTCACTCACCTCATCAACAATATCACACAATACCCCTAACCAGATCATAGTGAATATTTTGATAGGGATAGTTAACTATTATATTAAATACTTTCTTGTATGTGATTTGCATAGGTTGTTTATATGTGAAAATCAACGTAGGGAAAGTACTAATAGGTTTTTATTTGGTTTCCTATTACCATTGTTAGTTGAGATGTGATCTTTAACAAATTTTATTCCTATAATAAATTGAGATTTTCTCTCAAAACTTGTTGAGATACATGCTATGAAAAGCATGTTATTTGTGTTGTGCTTATTAAAAAGGAAATGAAATATTTTTATTCATACTTCTTTGCATCACTCTACTTGATTGGTTTCAATCCACATCATTGATATCATAGCACTTTGATCCAATCTTGGGTTTGGGTAAATTCTTTGTGTTTCCTTCAAATCTACCCTCTAGTTATATTTTTGGGTTTGATATTATTAGCTTCTATTTAATTTGATTCTATTGTTTCTCTTTCCATTTCCCTCACGTTCATATCCTCTTGTTTTGCATCTTTTTTTGGCAGTTTTACGACACATGGTTTTCGTTGATGGTTTTATAATTTCGGTTAAGGAATTAGGGTTGTTGACTAATTTGAGTCAATGGATTAGGAGTTTGGATGTTTTGGGATCCTATATATATTGTATTGTAAACAATGAAATATGGTGAATAGAATATTAGAGCTGCAACTCTAAACAAGCTGCTATTTTTCCCATTTTAGGTTTCCAAGGTAAAATCTTTGTGTAATGTGTGT
The DNA here is from genome assembly GCA_000966675.3 of Picea glauca. Lineage (NCBI taxonomy): Eukaryota > Viridiplantae > Streptophyta > Pinopsida > Pinales > Pinaceae > Picea > Picea glauca. The sequence continues at coordinate 323,747 of JZKD02S1915110.1, forward strand.
ATGTGTGTCAGTGTATCTTATTTGTTTTTAATAAGAATCCATTTGAATTAATTTATTATACAATGTTAAAATCTACATTTGGTATCAGATTTTTTATTGGCTTTAGGGGGATGCCTTTGTGGCTAAGGGTTTGGTTCAGGCCTATGATAAACCTTGTTATAGTGGGAGATCTACGGTATCAATTCTTCAGGTGAAAAGAAATGGCGAGCAATTAAAAAATAGAGATCGATAAATTTAATGGGAAAAGTATAGAGTTGTGGAATCTCAATATCGAATATTTGTTGGTGGAAAAAGATCAGTGGATCACTGTGGATCTAGGTACTGCATCTACAGAAACATTAGTAGAATATTGCAAAAATTTGGATCGAAAGGTGGAGAGAAAAATCCAATTGTGTCTCTCAAATTCAGTATTATTGAATGTGTCACGGAAAGCTACAGCAAAGGATTTATGTAATAATTTAGGGGATTTGTATCAATCTAATTCCCTGGTAAACATTTATTTCTTGTGGACGAAGATGTACAACCTGAGGATGAAAGATGGAGACTTAGTGACAAAGCATCTGAATGCTTTCAATACAATGGTAAGTCAACTATTATCTGTTGATATTAATATTTTTTATGAAGATAAGTGTATCATTTTGTTGTTCTCTTTACCAAACTCGTGGGATGGTCTAATTGTGGCCATAGGTATTAATACAATTGCTTTAAGTTTTGATGATGTGGTCTCATTCTTGTTGTTGGAGGAGATGGGACAAAAACACCATTAAAGGAAATTTTCTCCAAAAATGGGCCTCCTAAGGAAATTATAAAATAACAAGTTGTGTGTGCCACATCAAAGTCATGTATGCCACATCACATTTCCACATAAGCTAAGCTAATCTAAAGTTATGATATGAGAGGTAAAAATAATAATGGGAAGTTTAGATTCTTGTGATTAAACAATAAATGATAATAAATATCACACACACTATATATATATGATATGAGAGGTAAAAATAAGAATGGGAAGTTTAGATTTTGGTGCTTAAACAATAAATGATAATAAATTTCATACTGTGTGTGTGTGTGTGTGTGTGTGT
>JZKD02S1915110.1:324875-348751 GCA_000966675.3 Picea glauca
AATTTATAATATAGTCATAATAGTCATAGTCTAAACATTCTACATTTTGGCCTTTTTCCAGGAATATTTATTCGAAATCCGGCTAGAAATTATTGGATATGTAGATTTTGGTGGTTAGTTCTGTATAATTTGAGTTCCCTAGGGGGTTTTAAAAACACTTAATCCATTTATGCATTCAGAAATGCAATTTAAACAACAAAAAAAAGTGATTTCGTGCAAATTTATGTCGTTGAATTCCGACGAAAAGGGCGAAATGTATAATAGTTAGACAATGTCGTCATAATATAATAATATAGAATATAGAATATGAATTAATAAAATAATACTACTATGAATGAATGTGAATGTGGCAACACTATAATAGCTTATAATAATAATAATAATATTTTTTTCCTCAGAAAAAAAGAATAAATTGCATTTTGTATGTGCATGGTATATTGATCCTCATGCATGATTCTCGATCCGAGCATTTGAGAAAACAAAGCTCAAGATCATTTGTCTGTGAAACTCCTGCTAAAAGTATCTGTTACAAAAAAAAAACCTGGGTTGTTCACTCAACCAAAAAATCTACCAAAAATTATGCATAAAGTGACAATATATATTGCATCATTACATCAAATAAAGAAACTATGTCCACCTGTAACTATCATCTCAAAAAGGGAAGAAAAAGTAGTATGCAGAAATTTTTTCCACTACACATCCCACAAAAGTGGTGTGTTGAGATAACTGGTATGTGAAAAAAGGTGCAGAAAAAAGTTAAAAGACTAATTATGTTGGCTAGGGATCCCTTCAATGAAGGGTCAATGATATTACTCCTATACTATCTGGTTCTTTATTTATTTTATATGCCATGTACCAAAATTTAAAAGAAGTCCTTCCTTTGATAGTGCATCAGCATCCGTGTTCCTCTCCATGTACACATGTTTTATGCTATGGATTTCGAAGGCATATAGATACAATAAGATTTCATCCAATATAGGCCTCAACATTATATGTTGAAAAATTTGTGATTTTCGAACCCAATTTATTACATTAATTGAGTCCCCAAAGAGTTGTATTGATCGAACCCCTTTTTCACCTACGAAAAGAAGTAGAAGCTTTAAAGACATAAGTTCAGTATAGGTATTTGTGTCAATGCCCAAACCCATTTTAATTTTGAAAGAGTGATTATTGGAAAGATAAAGCACAACCCCCCCTCCACAATATTGATTATGATTTTGGGAAGCACCATCAAAAAAATCCCAAGGCATGCTTGGGTCATAAAGCTCAGGTTGAATGATTCGTAATCCTGAGGAAACCTTTTCCTAGGAAAAGTGTGATAGAATACTCAGGATTTGGGTTGCCATAACCTCAGGTATACACACATTATCCTGAAAAATCAACTTGTTTCATGCAAGCCAAATACCTCAACAAATGATGAGAGGAAGAGCATTGTTGTCATTGTTTACCAGGGCCTAAGTCCATGCACGCCAGGCTTCTTTGAAATTTTCACCCTACCATTGATAGTTCTAGTGTAACATTGACACAACTTCCCTCCAAATTCGCTGACAAAAATTGCATACGAGAAAAATATGCAATACAATCTCCTCCGACTTATGGTACAGTGAACACCACCCAGGACCTTGAAGTTGTTTTTTATCGAAATTATCCCACGAAGCAACTTTATTATATATAGCACACCAAAATAAAATCTTGGCCTTTAAGGGGCAGTGGAGCTTCCAAAGCCCTTTCCACCACCAGCACAACCCATCTTGAAGAATATCCATATTGAAGAGAATGTAACCCAACTTCGGTGTGTAAACCACGTGAGGGGCATGCTACCATATCAACTCATCCTCCTTATATAAAATGTGGACATGTGCAATCTGAAGAGCCCGAATATAATGTGTCCAATAATTTGAGTAAGCAGGCTCAAGACCAATCTAATCATCATTTTTTCAAGTCTGAGACCAAATAGTAATATTTTCTTAGTCCACAATCTGGCTGAAATAGAAAATACCCAACTAATGTAGCCAATGAACCAATTGTTCTAGAATAAAATGATCGTCCCCAAAACTAGGCCAAGGATCTATTCTGATTCGAACTCTAGATCCTCTCCCAATTTTCCAAACAAGCCCATTTGAAATGACTTGAAAAGACGATACAACATCTTTCCATATAATAGATGCATTGTAAAAATAATTTTGACAAGATCTAATCAAGTCCTCCAAAGATTCAGGAAAGATGTACTTACAAATAATAGCCTCTGTCCAGAGATTAGGACACCTGATGAGCCACCAACCCGCCTGTGCTATGAGATATTTGGAGAAAATAATAAAAACAATTAGGCCCCACCCCCGAAGAGCCTTGGGCTTGGCCAATTTTTCCCATCTAGTCCACGGAGAAATCTATTTTTCTTGAGATCCAAACCAGATAAGATTAAAGCAAATCCTACGATCATTTTCTAGCACACCCTTTGGAATATAGGCTAGGGACATCCAATAGACTGGAATAGATTTCACCACTAATTATTTTAGAGTTATCCTCCCTTCCCTAGACAACCACCACCAACTCCAGCACTTAAGACTTTTTTCCAACTTTGCAATAAGCCATAACCAGTCAGATTTTTGGTAAGATTTTGGTTTGAGCTTAAAACCCAAGTACTTGATATCCTCCTCAAAATTCACTAATACAAATGGGAAAAATTTCTTATAGTGATCTGCCACATCATCCTCAACACCCACCATCGATATAGTGGATTTTTTTTGGTTGGTGACCATTCCTGTAGCCCTCAAAAATAGATCCAAAATCTCTCTAAGTTTTCGGGCCTCTTCTCTAGTGCCTTTGCAAAAGAGTAGAATATCGTCTGCAAAAAGTAGGTGTGTGATGTATATATTATGAACAACCTAGATACCCTTAAGAGATCCATTTTGAACAGAATGAGATACTTCTTGACTGAGACCTTCAACAACCAGGAGGAAAATGATCCAGGTGGATATTGGTGGCCACCCACCTATTCCAACTGGCTCATCTTGACAATTTTTAGTTCACCACATTCTTTTGTAATTCTTTGTAATTGTGGGTTCTACACTTCTGGGGTTGTATGAAGCCTTGCACAGCTTCTAGGTGGATATTGGTGATCACCTACCTAATCCAACTAGCTTATTTTAGAAGTTTTCATGTCAGTACATATTTATGTACTTCCAGGGCCGTTTTGGGGCCCTGAACAATGTTTTTTTGACTTGCCACAATCAAACTATAGATTGAGTCAGATTTTGATAGCATAATCTGTAGTTCTAGAAAATACCTTTCCAACAGGCTATCACACACCTAAAACAAAGGTTGTATTCAAAAGTTACAACCTCGATAAGTTGAAGTACCAACTTACCCATCAAGGCCCACATAACTTTTGTCGTTTCATCTCCTAGGGTTAGGTTTTTGGATGTCTAGGGTTTTTTCATTATTCAGTAATGTTAAAAAGGCCTATGGATCCTCATTGTAATCATTATGCTCAGATGGATGTGCGTAGCAGCCACATTTCTTCTCATAGATAGCTACCATCATTCGAGCAAGTTGTTTTCAGTTCTGCAGTTTTACAGTTTCAGTCTATTTTATTTATTCAATAGAAGTTATTGTTCACTAGATATATATTATTTTTCTTTGTATATCTATGTTATTGTATTCAGTTTGTTATTCATTTCATTCTACTCATAAATATGGATCAGTGGTATCAGAGCGGTCTGCTCTTCATTTATTTTTGTCCGTGCATGTCCCAAACAAGATCTGGGTACAAGAAGTTGGGACTCAAACCAATCGAGCCTTTGCAATATCGGTCACGTCGAGCCTGACAACAACCCATGGGGGATAAGAAGAAATATGATGGATCAGGAGATCATTTTAAAAAAATTCTCGAGGAATCCCTTGCGCAACAAAGGAACGAAATGATGGACAACTTTTCACATATCCTTTGGCAGCTGCCCATAGTAGATGCATCTTCATCAAGCGTCCATGCAACCCCCTTCAAGGTACAAGCCAATTTTGATATTCCATTGTTGAAGGATTGATAGAAGTGGATGTTCTAGATAAATGGTTGAATCTACTCGAAGGGTACTTTTCGGTCCACAATTTTTTCGACAGGGAAAAAATTACTTTTTCACTCCTTAAGGTCGTCCCCCATGTTAAGGATTGGTGGGATACTTACTCTGAGCAAAGGGCTATAGAGGAATATACCATCTTTTTGGTCACCCCCACATGGTATTCCTTCAGGGATTTCATTAAAGAACAATACTAACATGTTGGAATCTATGAGGACCTGTACACAAGATGGACCACACTGTGTCAGGAAAGGGACCAGATAGTACCATATTTCACCAATATTTTCCATACCATGCGCACCAACTTGGGTATCAAAGACTCTGAAAGACATCTAGTGCTCAAATACCATGGATGTCTGCATAGATACATTCAAATAGAAATGGAGTTCTTGGACATCACATCATTAGGTGCGGTTATAGATATGTTGTCAAGATCGAGCAGAAATTTAAGCAGAAGAGGTGAGATTTTGGATCTACAAACTCCTCACAGTCGAAGCAAGGAAAATCCAGACCCAACCCACAAAACAAGGGACAGGGAAAATATGGCCACCCTCAAGATAACCAGTCCAAGACACAACACAAGAAGGGTGATGAGAATTCGAAGAAGGACATGGGAAAGTGGTGTGAATACCATAAAATCCCTTGGAAAAACACTGAAGAATGTCACTCCAAGCAATCACTAGTGGCTAAGATGAAATATTATGATTCAAAGGCAGATTCTGACTCCAAATCAAATCCAAAAGAAGGGAAGTGGATTATCAATGTCGAACCCAATGCCGTTGTCTCTAACACCAAATTCCAACCAAGCAAACTAGAAGAACCATAGGAAGGGGAATGCCTCTTTCACTCACAGATGTGGGTAAAGGGGGATCCACTTCATTTCATTGTCAATAGCAGCAGTCATAAGAACCTGATCTCAACAAAGGTCATCAATTGGTTGGACCTACCAATGACATCGCACCCACAACCCTACACCATCGGTTGGCTTCACCAAGGAATAGATCTTTGTGTCATCCAACAATGTCATCTACCCTACATAATCAAGCCCTTCAAAGACGAGGTATTTTGTGATAATTCTCCCCTTGAAGTTTTTGATGTTCTTTTAGGAAAACCATATTTGTGGAAGCGACATGTTGTGTATGAGTCTAGACCCTGCAATGTTATTATTACTTTGGGTAGACAATTATACAAGATACCATAGGTAGCATCGCCTACCACTATTTCTTTAATCTCTACTAAGCAATGCAGTAAGGTCATTTCACAAACTAGGAAGTTTTCTTATTTGTTATTCGTGCTCACAGTAAGAAGAAGTTCATTTCCACATATGTAGTCTCTACACAGAGCCTCTCTTTGTAGTAGAAGCAAGTGGATGGGATCGTGGAAGAGTACAAAGAAATCTTCTCATCACCCATCAGGGTATCGATGCACTGCCAAGTCATGCATCCAATTGATCTAACCCCCAGTGCACCTCTGCCTAAGGGACCAGTCTATAGTCACTCATTGATGGAAAATGAAGAAATCAAACATCATATCCAAGAGCTGCTTCAAAAGGGGCACATCAGACCCAGGTCCTCCCCTTGCGGAAGCCCAATTGTATTGGTGCAAAAGAAAGATGAGATTTGGCGACTTTTCATTGATTACAGAGAATTAAACAAAATCACAGTTAGGAACCAGTACCCAATTCCTTGAATTGATGAATTTCTTGACCAACTCAAAGGGGAAAATTTCTTCAACAAGATTGACCTAAATTATGGTTACCACCAGGTTCCCATCGAACTGACTGATGTATGGAATACAACTTTCAAATCTAAAGAAGGTCTCTTCGAATGGATGGTCATGCCCTTTGGCTTAATAAATGCACCAGCCACTTTCATGAGTTTTATGGATGATGTGTTGAGACCCTTCACCAACTCTTTTGTGATGGTATATCTAGATGGAATCCTCATCTTCAAAAGAACTTGGGAGGAGCACATGCAGCATATTCAACAGGTTTTGAGCACTTTTCGGCAACACAAGGTATATGCCAACTTGGAAAAATTATCCTTTGGCATGAACATGATCCAATACTTGGGCTACATTTTTTATGAGCATGGGGTACATGTGGATCCAACTAAGATCTAATTCATTCGTGATTGATCAGCCCCAACCACACTAACCGAGCTTCGGAGCTTCTTGGGACCAGGGATGATTTTAAGGATGGAAATTTATTTTAAAATGTAGAAACATTGGTGAATCTTGCTAATCCTTCATATGCCAACTATAAATGATTGGCGATATTTTTGTAAAAATATTCAAATTTCTAAGGATTTTATATAGTTTTTATAAACTTTTTGCGATTTTTAAGGTAAAATAATTTTATCGTATAGAATTTGGGCAAATCATTTTTAAAGTAGTGAATCTCGTTTTTGGAAAAAACATGGAAAATTAGCCCATGAGTGAAATTTAGCCCCTAAAATCATCCCTGCTTGGGACTTGTCAACTTCTATCGACGGTTCATGTTGGGATTCTCCCATATTGCATGGGCCCTCGACCAAGTAACCAAGGGTGGTGGCAGGGAAAAGTTCGCATGGGGGAAGGCACAACAACGAGCATTTAATTATCTGAAGAATCTCGTGTGCTCATCTCTAGTACTCTCCTTACTCAATCTGCAACAATCGTTCGAAATTGAGACTAGTGCATTTGACTATGCTATACGCACATTTCTTACTCAACATGGTCATCCAGTAGCATACCATAGTGAGACACTCTCAGATACTATCCGGAAATACCCCACCGATGACAAGGAAATGTATTCCATTGTGCAAGCATGTCGTCAATGGAAACATTACATTCTAAGAAAGGGAATAATCATCCACACTGATCACAAGCCTCTGCATTTCATACAGACACAAGGGAAGTTGTAGAACGACCACCATCAAAATTGGTCCACATACCTACAATAGTTCCATCTCAACATCAAGTATAAGACAATGAGCACAAATCATGTCGTTGACTGCCTCAGTTGACCACCTATGGCTATACTCACCACCGTGCTCCATTCCTGTGGGCGTGAGGCATCTGAGTGGCCCCAACTTTATCAGTGAGATCCTGACTTCACCACCACCTATCATCTCTTCGGTACATGTGTGAATGTCACCAATTTTCACATTCTGGATGGATTATTATGCCATATGGGTCGTCTCTGTCTTCCTACAAGAAAGCATGCAAGCATAATTTGGGAGGCTCACTATAGTTAGATGGCAGGACATTTTGGCATGGACAAAATCGTGGCCGTTCTAAAGAAATATTTTTTTTGGCCAAAACTTCGGCAGGACGTAAGCAAGTATATCATATCTTGCACTGCATGTGCCATTTCCAAGCCATCCATAAAGAATAAAGGCTTATACACCCTTCTTCCTACTCCTGAGAGGTCTTGGGAATCCATCTCGATGGATAACATGTTTGGTATTCCATCCACCAAGCAAGGCAATGATTGCATATTTGTGGTGGTTGATCAGTTTTCAAATATGGCCATTCTCACAGCCTGCAAGAAGAGCATCATAGCGACATTTACTGCCAAGCTCTTCTTCGAATGAGTGTAGGTCCATATTGGGATATCGCAGACCATCATATTTGATTGGTATAGCAGTTTCCTCAACACATTTTGGTCGAGTCTCTGGTCACTGTTGGACACCAAGATCACTAAATCCACTTCCTTCAACCCTCAAACCGATGGCCAAAAAGAGGTCGTCAATCAGATGATTTTGCACATCCTGTGCATGTATAAATTTAAGAAGCCATGTACATGGGATGAGAGTCTTCCCTATGTTTAGCATAGCTACAACAGGTCTCTCCATAGCTCCACCGACCATAACCCCTTTCAGGTGGGGTTGGGATTCCAACCCTTGGGTCCCATTGATGTTGCACTGCCTATTGCAACCACGCAGACATATTCTTTTGATGTTCAGTCTAAGTCCAACAAAGCCACCATATTCATTGAGTGGATTCATCACATCTGCCAACATGTCCATGATATTTTGTAGAAATCCAATGCTAAGTACAAGCAACTCCATTATCAACACCGGGTACCGCACAAGTTTCAAGTGGGAGACAAGGTTAGGTTACATTTGTAGAAAGAATGCCTTACAGGGCCCCATCAAAAGATATGTCTACTTTTCTATGGGACTTACACTATCACCAAGGTTGTGGGTGACAATGCCTTTGAGATCAACACTCCCCCCTTCCTTGGCTTGCACCCAGTGTTCAATGTGAACCTCCTCTGACCATATTTTCCACCATTATTGGACACCTCAGATATCGTAGAACAATTGACACCAATAGAGCTCAACCCTGACTGCATGGACTAGGAATCCACTAATCAGGTAGTGGACACATAGGTCAAGGGAACTTGCCAGCAAGGATCCATATTTATCGGGTTGTCAAGGCAAGGAATCTCCTGCACCAAGGCAAGTGGCTCACTTAGAGCCAAATTCAGCAGAAAATTTCTCACCTGATGGGGGAACTCAACGAAATGGAGACAATTGCTTCCTAAGGGAGGAGGATTGATCCAGATGGATATTGGTGGCCACCCACCTATTCCAATTGGCTCCTCTTGACAATTTTTAGTTCAGCACGTTCTTTTGTAATTCTTTGTAATTGTGGGTTCTACATTTCCAGGGTTGTATAAATCCATGCACAACTTCTAGGTGGAGATTGGTGTCTGTCCACCTAATCCAACTGGCTTATTTTTAAATTTTTTATGTCAGTACATCTTTATGTACTTCGAGGGTCATTTTGGGGCCCTAAATAAAGTTTTTTTGGCTTTCCACAGTCAAACTGTAGACGGAGTCAGAGTTTGATAGAATAATGTGTAGCTCTCGAAAAGACATTTCCAATGGGATATCACATGCCTAAAATGGAGGTTTTGTGCAAAATTTACGACCCCGGGAAGTTGAGGTACCAACTTACCAATCAGGGCCCACATAACTTTTGGTGTTTCATCTCCTAGGGTTAGGATTTTCGATGTCTAGGTTTTTGGCATTCTTGAGTAATGCTAAAAAGGCCTTTGGAGCCTCATTGTAATCATTATGCTCAGACAGATGCACGTAACAAAAACATCTCTTCTCAAATATAACTACCACCATTCAAGCAAGTTGTTTTCAGTTCTACAATTTTACAGTTCCATCCTATTTTATTTATTCAATATAAGTTATTTTTCACTGGATATTTGTTGTTGTTCTCCATATCTATGTGTTATTGTATTCAGTCTATTATTCATTTCATTATGCTCATAAATTTGGATCAAAAAAGTAGTGGGGATAGAGGGTGGCCATGTCTCAATCCTCTTTCATATTGGAAGAAAGGGGACGCAGTACCATTAATCGGAACAACAAATGATATTGATCATATACATGCCATAATCCATATAATAAATGGAAGCTCAAAACCCAGATGCGTCATAAGTAAACGGATATATGACCAATCCACCCGGTCATATGATTTTGATAGATCAATATTTAGAACCCCTTTTTTATTCCAATTTTTTATATTGTGGAGCCCTTCATGAGCCACTCTGATGGATTTATGAATCTATCGACCTTCCAAAAAACCAAATTGCTCTTGTGAAATGTTTTTCGACGGGACTCTTTTTATACGTCTAGAGATAACCTTGGAGATTAATTTGTAAACACAATTGCATAGTGATATTGGCTTGAAATCATCATAAGACCTGGGAGAATCAATTTTAGGAATAAGATCTATACAGGTGGAATTAAAAGGGGGATGAAAAATACCCTTTGTTCGAGATTCTTCAATTACAGAGAGAATATATTTCCCTAGTAAGTCATAATACCCCAAATAGAATTCAATAGTCCATCCATCAGGCCCAAGACTTTTATACTTCTGGAAACTGTGAATAACCTCTTTTAATTCATCCTTAGATACTTCCTCAAATAATCTATGATTTTCCTCCTCATTCACAAATCTGGGAAAGTACCTGGCCACTTTTATAATCGCATCGATATTGACCACTTGAGGAGCCCTGAATAGGGACTTGAAGTGGCTCTTCCCCAAGTTTTTCAGGCCTGCAAAATATTTTATCTCATCACCTTGATCCGAAGTAAGACTCCAAATGGTATTCAAGGATTTTCTTCCTTTTGCATACACTTGAATTTTTTTTTTATTCTCATCACCTTTGGCAAGCCAGATGGATTGTATTTTTGTCGCCAATCCAATTCCTGTTCTTCCAAAAAATGTCACCTTCGATCTTCAAGGGCCTTGAGAGCCTCTTTCATTCCATCTGAAAGAAAACCACCATCCACCGATTGTTCTATGTATTCAATCTGAGATTCTACTTCCCGAAGCTCTCGATTTTCTCTGACTCTCTTCTCATGGGCCCAAGGGATAGCCAATTTTTTTATCTTTTTTAAATTCTTATCAAAGTGAATCGAAGCCAAAGTACCCGAGCTAACATCATAGGGAATACAGTTTTTGGAGACCAAATCTTTGAAAGATTCATCCACAATCCATGCTAGATTGAATTTATATGGGCTTGCTAGCTTCTTTGTCCCACCAACATTTCCAAAATAATAAGCATATGATCCAATTCACCCCCCAAGTCAATCCATTTCCTAAATTGGACAGGAAGATCCAACAGTCTTTCAACCACTAGAAATAGATCAATTCGCTTGGCTACTTTGTCATTCCCAGCTCTCTTATTCCTCTAGGTACGGCATATTTTAGTGGGATCGATGTCAATCAAACCATTTGTAGCCAAAATATGATTGAATAAGTCAGCATATTCATTAGGTCATGCATTGGGTACCCACACCTCCACAGCCCCTAAAGAAAAATTTAGATCTCCCCCTAATATAAGATTGTCTGCCTAAAGGAGATAATTCTTAAAAATAGACTCCCATAAATCCTTACGGATGTCATAAGGTCCATATATATTTACAATTCTAAAATCAGAGCCCAAACCTTCAATCTGAATGTCTTCCCCAATAGCTAATTAAAGAGCCCAAGAGTTAAGGATTATGATTTTGGACAGGATCCAACCTAACACCAACCCCCCTGAATGGCTAGTTGCAACAATTCCCATAAATTCCCAGCTTCGAAGCAATTTTTTTAAACCAATAATAACCACTTCTTCCCTCCCCATAGTTTCGTGGAGAAAAATAACTTTTGTCTGATGTAAATAAATCAACATTCTGAGGGCGAGTCTTCTAGAGGGCCTCACCAACCCCTAACAATTTAATGAAAGAAATTTCATTATTCACCGCCACAAGGGCCATTCCCTACTCTAAGGGCCCCATCTATAGAGAGTTTTCTAACAACAACTATTTCAATTAAAGCCTTGAACCGAGCTTTGAATAAGTGTGATTTTCTCTCCCTACCCTTTTTTGGATCGGGGCTAGGATTTTTACCTAACCCCATGTAATCTCACAGAGGATGTAGGGCTGGATGGTATGGAAAGGGATCTCAAATGGTGTATAAACGCCTCTTCTTCAGAATTCACCGAGGATGACATGGATTTTGAGGAGACCGAGGAGGGAAAAAGAAATACTCGGGACTAGGGAATAGGACAAATGACATGATACAAGATGCGATAGTGGGGGGACAAAATCACACAACTCTTTGGAGAAGAGAATTTCACATCCAAAAAAAAAAAATCCAAACCCAAAAGGGAAAAGGCATGCGATAAAAAAGAAATGTACGATGGAATGGTTAAAAACATACCCATAGATATGAAGTGATCCATGGAGAAAGTCTAGGAGAGATCCAAAATGGCATACAAGGGAAAAGAAGTGACTGGTATGATGTTTGAGATGTCTGCATCCCCCGCCCGGCTTGTCTTTACTTGTGGGTTTTGGAGAAACACATGAATTTGATTTCCAGTGTCCCGGTCCTTTTCATTTCCCTGTTAGGGAGGATTTGTGACCAAACCCTGAAATTGGTCCGAGGAGCCCAAAGGGAGGCGTTCCTTTTTCTTTCTCCTAGTAAAAGGAAGAGAGCATTATTTGGCGATGTGACCGACTTCATGGAACCTACAACAGTGAAAAGGAATACCCTCATAATCGAGTTGATGGGTATACCGCCTAGATCCATTTGTGAGGTTTACCTCTTTTGGAAGACCTTCCCGAACATTTAGTGATACTATGACTCTTGCCATATATAAATTGCACAATTCTTCATATGAGATATTTTCCGGTAAAAAAGTCCCCAAGACATCACCGAAATTCCTGAAGAAATCTTGGTTCCAAAATTCCTTCAGGAGTCCAGGCAGTCAGACCCATGTAGGGAAAGTATCCATTCATTTGTGCGAAGCATCAAAACATGGGTTCCATATTTTAAGCAGAACGAGGGTGGAGTTGATACTCCAAATTCCCTTTAGTGCTTCGACAACTTGATCCTGGTTATGAAATCTCAGCGAAAACCAACCCTTTGAGAGACTATGAATAATAGGAGGGGGCTTGAAAGATGGATTCCAATCTGATAATACCCATGCCTGTAGGATTTTTTCACTGAACTGTTGACCATGATCCCTACCTATAAGGGCTAGTTCACCAATGATGGAAGCCTGTTCCATTGTTAGATCCACACCATATGCTAAATTAAAACATTGCCTTGCAATCTCTATACACTTGTTCTTTCTTTGCTTAGGGCCAACATGCACTTGAGAAGAAGGGGATCTCTGTGGGATGGATAAACCAACACCCTCCTGTGTGTTTTCCTCACATCAACTATTATTCAACGTATCCACACATCCATAGGAATGGAAAAGGCTCTATCTAGGAAAGTCGGGAGGAGTGCCGAGAAAAGGAAACCCTGGAGAAGAGGAGCAAGGAACCAAGCTAGAGGAGAGAGAAAATGAATTTGGATTAGTAGTATTAGAGGGGAAAACAAGTACCTCGGAGTAAAAAGGGTTTCCAGAAAGAGACAAAGGCGGTGTAGGAGGGATACCACAACAAGTCAAAGAGAAAGAAAGCAGATGAGAGTTAGAAAGGAACGAGGAGGAAACCACTGCCTAAGCTGAGGAAAGAGCGAAATTTCCAGACATGAGAGGGTCATCTGACATAGGAAATGACCTGTTGACGGGTCCAAATTCACTCAACAATAGTAAGGTTTTCTCCCCGGTAAGAAGTCCCAATTAGACCTCTCACCATTTGGAATAGAAAACCCATCTGGATTCTAGTCCGACATCCATCGTTGGTTTGGTTCTATCAGTTGCGGTCCACCGTTGAGGGTGAGTGATGGGTGGTTGTGAAAATGGAAGATGTAGATGAAGACTATCTAAATGTGGGCCTAATCTAATTATAATCTAACATATCCTAGCTACGAGCGAATTAACGTAAGTGAACGAGTTGTGGCATGAAACTAACTCTATCAATAGCTTCATCCAGATAGCTGAAATGAAGGAATAAAATCAGATAACACGTGCACATGAATATATAACCATAATACTATAATTCACTATATCACATACATTAGCAGCTCATTTTCTTAGGACATGTACTATAAGAAAGAATGACAAAATTGCAAGAAGACATATATTGCATTAGAATAGTCCATAAAAAAACATGCTCTTATGACCCATGTGAACAATAAACATTCTTCTTGAAATAGGTCACAACAACAACAAAAAACACATGCAAGTCCTTCTCTCAATCAAAAGTTGGCCCCGAGGGCTTCTCCGTATTAACAATTTCAGCAATAGTACATGAAAACTCTAAGGACAACTCTCCAATTTAGTTGACACTGTATTCCCAAAGTAGTTCAGAAGTGTACATTGTTTAAGGAGCCAAAAGCCCCTTACTTTGGGTTCTATTCTAGTATTTATTGAGGTTCAATAAGACCTTCGGCCTTCTATCTCCCTTGGTGACCTTTCATCTTCCATCGTTTTTCCTCGTCCTCTTTGTGATAATGAGCAACTAGGACAATGGTTACATTTCATATTTTTATCCTAACACTAGTGGGTCATCATGGATTTCGGCCATATGTGTCTTATGCATCATGAAGACTGGATTTGGGTATGGGGGCATCTTCGTCATCCTACATTCGACAGTCGATCTTCATGAAGTTTCTAGATCCTTGCTTCGTACATTTTCCTGATATTTCCTTGTTTCTCCTGCATCACTGCTACATCTTTTGTTATTACTCCTTCATCGTCTTTAGTTGTAGATTTCATCATGAGAATGTTGAGCACGATCCTCCTTCGCTTAGTACCTAACAACATTCAACATACAATAGATGAGAGTAAATCCAAATAAATTATCAAGAATAATTATTTGAATGAAAATAAATGGGGCATAAAATAATTGAAGTATCATTTATAAACTTCCATGAGTTCAATTCATGGTTCCTCTGCTCGCAGTCGAGTCATGGTGTTCTTCAAGGCTATCGACAAGGTGTAAGATATTAATCCAAAACTAAGTATAGAATATATTAGGAATTTCTCAAATCACATAACTATAAAGTTGTAAATATCGGAAATACCTTTCCAACGGTATAAAGAAGGCGCAAAACTGACACCTGAGTCAAAAGTTATGGACAATTTACGAGAGGCAATTATCTTATGCTCGAAGGAGTTTGAATTAACTCCTCTGACCTGCTTGGAGGAGTTAGTACTAACTCCTACGACTTTCTCAGAGGCGTTGATGGTATCTCCTTAGATTTGCATCAGAAGTCAAGTCATAAAATTTTCCGAGTGAAAGATGAAAGTTGAGTTATGAAAATTCATTGAATGATCGTGTTGGTGTGCTCTCATCTCAACTCTCTAGCCAAGCGGTTGTCCCAAATTCAAATTTTATACCTCACCTCTGTATCATTGTCATGCATGCACTGGGAACTTACTGAAATCGAATCTTCAAGCATTGAAATTAGTCTCATATAATATCACTTGGTTTAAATGCAATATGCATCCTACGTGTAGAGAACACACCATAGGTCAAAGTTAGTGTCATCAAAATTATCTGTTTCTTATCCACTCATCATTTCCCTATAACAAGATTTGTTTTTGCACAAGTTTCCACTCAAACAAAGATTAGATCAAAAAAAATTGCCCTTAAATGATCTATAAATTGTCGTGGATATTCCACTAGATAATTAATCACAACATATATAATAAAATACTAAAATATTTGTTGTGAAGGTTAATTTCCTTTAGATCTTAGATTCTTTAATTACTAGTTTTTTTTCTTATAATGTATGAAATAGATGAAATGTGAAAAAATAAAGAAAATAAATAAATACTCACACACCATCCACAAATAAACACAATATTTGAACTGGGAAACACATTACGAGAGAAAACCCAGGTAGAAGGTGATGCATATGTTCTTCTCTCTTTACTTCAATTATAAAATGCACATACAAAGGAATGAGAACTCACTATGGAACTACCTTTTGATATTGTGGATTGAATGACTACTACGAAATCCTCCTCCTCCTCTATTATGCCCAAAAAATACCATTCTTAGATGTTTGGCTCAACTATAGAACAATATATAATGCAAAATAATGGAACTCTTTCCCTCCTAGTAACTTGTTATTTAACATAGCTTGATAGTTGTCTAGGGTTAGGGTTTTGACTTCCTCAACCCTTAATTATAGATTAGGTTTTGACCTTCTATAATATTATTGAAATTTCACATGTATATAGACCCATATATGTGAGTAACCGGGGATAATGTGGCATCCACTCATACCATAGTGGTCAACAATGTAGGTCAACTTGCAGGAGGCATAACTTTTGCATACGAGCTCTAATTGAGGTGTTTTAAACGTTGTTGAAAAGGTCTTCTAGAGTAGAACAATTACAAGGGTGTGGGCACCAGTTTCAAACATAGTAATCCTAGAAAATACTTTTAATGCCTCAAAATCACTTCATAAGATTTTGGAAACCAATTTTCCAAACTTGGACCTACCACTAAAGTGACCCTGCAAGTTAATTCCTCCAAACTGTTCCACTCTGCAAACATCGATATAGATGAAAAATAATATAATGATCCAATATATACCTCCTAATTTAGGGAGGATTTTGGTCCCCAAAATATTTATTGAATGAGGTGAGGAAATTTTTCCTCTACCTTCTCCCTAGAGTACCACTTTTATTTTCCTAGGAGTTGTCTTTTCAACCCAATCTATCTAAGGTCATGTTGTCCCTGTCTTATACTTCTAGATATATTATTCAAAACTATGTCCTCTTCCAACTCTATATGAACATATATTGTTAAGTCCTATATGTAAGGTAGGACCTACTCCTCCTCCTGATCCAACATGGAAGGCTCGTAGAGTTTGAGACTCTCCAAATTCACTACTGAGTAAATGATCATGTATGGGGGTATACTGACTCTATAGGCATTATCTCCCACCTTCTCTAATATATTTAAAGGTCGATACCACAAAACCTTGATCTTCTTACAAGGACCCTATAGTATTTATAAGTTATCAACTATCTTCCCCCCACCAAAATGTCTTACAAACTTGGAGGTGTGATCCTCTCTGATGAGCTACATTTGTTCACCTTTAAGGAAACATGTATTGTTGAGCTTGTAAACTAACCCATTCTAAAAATGATAGAAAACCTTGTCGTCACCTTCTTCTATAGCCCTATAGTTTCTTAAACACATTCTTGAAGACCTCATATTCTATGGATTCCTCTATGTATGCATCATGGGTAAAAGGTTTCATGTTCATCAGAGTTCAAAAATCTATAATCCTGGATGTGGGTGACCTTGAAAGCATATATGCCAACCTGTTTTTGTTTCCCTTCTTATACTTGATTACTAGATGAAATTGTTGTAAAAACCCCATCCACTTGTAATGTTTGGTTTGTTGCATATTACTTTAGGCCTAAAAATACTATAGGAATTAGTGATCTATGTGGTTGATGGTCTCATTTTCCATCAAATAGTGCTTCCAATTCTTGACAACTTGAACCAGGGCATAGAGTTCTTTGTCATAGGTAGGGTGCTTGAGATCTTCCCCATGGAATATTTCAGAATGATAGCATACATGCCTCCCTCCTTGCATGAAAATTGCTCCCATGGCATACTCACTTGCATATGTCTCTACTTCAAAAGGATTTTGCAAGTTTGGTAATGTGAGAACTAGTTCTTCATTGATATTTTTTCCATCTCATCGAAATCCTTTTGTTGATTTGTCTCGCACTAGAAAATATTACCACTCGATGTTATCATGTGAAGTGGTGAAACTACTACTGAAAATGAAGATACAAACTTCCGCAAGTAATGTGTTGTCCCAACAAAACTCCTAACTTCAGTGAAATTTGTAGAAATTGGCCACTTCATGATGACCTCCATCTTTGCGAGATCTATCTTGAGCTCCCCTTAATTGATCATATACCCCAAATACACCAAATACTGCTAAGAAAACTCACATTTCTTGAGCTTAACCAGCAGTTGGTGCTTCTTCATAGTCTCTAACACCTGCATGAGAGAGACATGCTCCTCCTAGGTAGCACTATGAACCAATATATCATCCAAATAGACTATATATAATGAATCTAGATATTGGCATGATACATCATTCATCAGACTCATAAATGAAGCTACTACATTACATAAACCAAATGGCATGACCAACCATTCATACAAACATTGCCTTGTCTTGAAGGTAGTCTTCTAAGCATCTTCTTTCTTGATGCATACCTAGTAGTATCATGATTTGAGATCCAACTTTGTGAAATATTTTTCATCGTGCAACTAATCTAATAGATCTTTGATTCTAGGAAGAGTGTATTGATTTTTTTAGTGTAATATTTTTCAATGCTCTATAGTCGATGCACATTCACCAATTCCCATCCTTATTTGGTACAATTATGATAGGTGACCCACAAGGTGAGATCCTTAGTCAAATCATACTCTGCTCCAACAACTATTGTAACTAATTATTCACTTCATTTTCTTCTAGAATGGATTGTCTATACAACCCCATATTTGGTAATGTGGAGTCCGGAAAAAACCATATTTTATGCTCCACTTCCCTCTTGGGTGGTATCCTTTTAGGATCATGGAGCACTCCTCTGTATTCCTATAGAAAATCCTCCAAATGATGTTTATTCTCTTTATTACACCCCTCCGGGGATGCATTTACTCTTATCGACTCATCCTCAATCTATTTTTTTCTTAAGAAAAGTAAAACATATTTCTTAATGGAACTAATCAACTTGTTGGCTTGGTTGACACTTACTAGTGATATCTTTGACTTTCCTTTATGCAAGTTGATGATGTAGGACTTCCAATACTTTATTATTTGGTATTGGTTAGATCTCCGCATGAATATTACATCCCTCATATACATGTAAGGGATTCCAAACACTACTCCACATATGTAAAGGGGTATTATGTCTAATTCCACTTCATCAATAAAATCAACACTTGCAGCAAATTTAATCTTACATTTTTTTGTTACCTTGATTTTTGCATCCTTGTTTACTCATCCCAATGAATATGGGATAATTTCATCACGAACCTCCAATCCAATCTTGTTGACCATATCTACTTCTATGATATTAGTCTATGAACCAGAGTCAAACATGGCGTCTATCTTGGTCTTCTTGACCTAGATCTTGATGTGGAAGATTTGGTCATCTCCTTCTCTTCTTGGTGATGAAGGGTACTCAAATTCACCTCCTTCTGCACTAATGTGTAGAAAATATTCTCATACACATTGCATATAATTTCAACCTAATTGATCATATATGTGTTAGCCTATGGCTTACCTTTACCAATCACTAAGTCTAAATTGTCACCTATATTTGTATTATTCATTTAGGATATTAGTAATATATCCTCAAGTGATGACTAATGAGTTAGTTAAGATTGCCTAGCCTAGTCATAATGCATGATTTTAGGATCTAGAGCAAATATCTCTATGAGGTGGCATCACCCATTGTACTATAAATATGTAACATTGGAGTGAATAAGATGGTGTTGGCTATTTTGCCTTTTCCGCCATGTTGTTGTTCTTGTCTCTTCAATATGTGGTTAGAAGACTCTTTTTCTTTACATCTTTCTTACAACTCTTCTTGTTCAATTTTGTATGTAGTTTCCAATACTTTTCCTCAATGTGCTAATCAATATTGCAATGGTTACAATGGTTGTTGGGATCCTTACACTAATGTGCAATGGAAACCATCTTCTTATCCTTTCCCCCTTTCCACTTTTTCTTCCCCTCTTTGGAGGCTTCTTAGTGCTTTTTCTTCTTGGAACCACTTGGATTCCCTTTCTTGTGGCCTATGTTTTCTAGATATTGTGCCTATACGCATGCCTCATCCATTATCCTTGTCTAGAAATGCATCGCTTTATTACATACATGGCTAGTTTGTAGACCAACTAGATACTTGAGGAGTACATCTAGGCTCTTGGGATAGATACCGAGCATGATGGCCATGTTTCTGAAATTGATGGTGTACTCCCATACACTCTTCCCTTGCTTCTACATAAAGTAGTGCCACCAGATCCATTGGTGCTCTACATACTCAATAGGGTAGAAATGGGACTTAATGAGGGTTTTGAAGTCCTCCCACCTAGTTACTAGTGGATCAGCCTCCATCCTAAGTGTTTATGCATGGATTTCCCACCAGCTTAAAGCATGGTCCCCTAACTTTGGTCTAGAAAATGATATATTTTTTTCTTCATCTATATGGTGAACATTGGCATAAAATTTTAGTTTCCAAAGATAATGATTTAGTTTGAATGCATCGGTCTCACCTTGGTATGGATTTATGTCCACTTTTAATTCCTTCTTGAACAAATATTGTGAAGGTTTTATGGTACTAGAACTAAGTTTATCTTTCTTGGTTTCTTTCTACGACTCCTTTTCTAGGTCCTTGTTATCCCCCAGTTTCCTGTCTTATTCGATCTTTGATTTCAAGCCTCCAACTTCTTTAAATGGTATGAAATTGCTTGATAGTGCTACCATGAGGAGGAACAAAATTCGAGATATGTTAGCAACTTGTTCTTCCAACCTCACAATTCCCTCCTTTGCTTGGTCTCAACTGTTGGGTATATGTTATATTCTTTGCATGTGTGTGTGTGGGCACGTCAGGTTCAAAAATTGTGTCTGATGATCCGGGCGCTTCCTAGGGGGCTTCCAAGGGGGCAGGTATGCCCCCCCTAGTTACACGCAGTGTTCAGGGCAGCGCCCCAAAATGTTTTTTTTGGGCGGTTTTTGCTCTTTTTAACAGTTTTCTAAATTAATTCCGGATTAAGGGATTAGGGTTTTGGTATCTACTTAATACCTAAAAACATTGTATATATTGTATGGTGAATGGTGAAATTTGATATAATGAAAATAAGAAAGGTTTTCCCCGGTTGAGGGTTTCCGGTATAAATCTTTGTGTACTCTGTGTATGAGCCATTGATTAAATTTTGTTTTTCTTAAGAATCTATATGCATCGCTTTACTTCACAGGTTTAAAACTTACATGTTGTATTAGAGCTCATTTTTGGCTTCAGAGGGACGCCTTTTTTTCTGAGGGTTTGGCTCAGTCTTGATAGATCAAGTTTATCTTCAGTCTGTGATAAACCTAGGTTCAGTGGGAGATTTTGCAGTGGAGATTCGAGTGTAGAAAGAGGAATGGCGAGCTCTTCTAGAATCGAGATAGAGAAGTTCAACGATAAAAAATTTGAGCTATGGAAGCTCAAGATGGAGGACCTTCTTGTAGACAAAGAAAAATGGATCGATGTGGATCCTGGTACATAGCCTACTAGTACACAACCTACTAGCACACAGTCAACTGGTACACAACCTACTAAAACACAAACTACTAGTACACCACCTACTGGTCTGTCAAAGGAAGATTGGGAGAAGTTGGACAAAAGAGCAAGGAGTACTATTCAACTCTGCCTGGAAAATTCAGTGTTGTTGAATGTCTCAGGAGAATCTACAGCCAAGGAATTATGGGATAAGTTAGGGAATTTGTATCAATCAAAGTCCCTGGTAAACAAGTTGTTTCTTCGAAATAAACTGTATCATCTTAGGATGGAAGATGGATATTATGTGACAGAACATCTAAATGGATTTAATACTCTGGTAAGTCAACTTGTCTCTGTTAATATTACGATTTCAGAAGAAGATAAGTGTATTACTTTGCTATGTTCTTTTCCAGACTCTTGGGATAATCTGGTTGTATCAATTGGTAGTACCACTCAATCTACATTGAAGTATGAGGATGTAGTTGCATCCTTATTATCTGAAGAGATGAGGTAGAAAAACATGGATGGTCATAGCACAAATGCTTTATTTGTAAGAGGGAATACCCAAGAAAGGAATCATGGTAAGTCTTCAGGGGGGAGACCTAAATCTACACGTAGATCTAAGTCTCCAAGAAAATCTTTGAGGAAATGTTGGAAGTGTGGTAAAATAGGGCATTATAAGAAAGATTGCATGTTTAAGAAGGTTGATAAACCAAAGGGATCTGATAGTACCTTTTTCCCAGAGGAGAAAACTTCCACTAAAGAAGGAGGTGATGTTTACCTTGCATCTATAGGTACACATGCAGACCGTGATGTATGGTTGATCGACTCAGGTGCGTCATACCATATGACTCCTCACAGGGAGTGGTTCTCTGAATATGAAAAATACAATGGTGGTGATGTATTCCTAGGAGATGACTTGACAGCCAAAATCATGGGACGTGTAAGGGTTAAGTTGTTGCTAAAATATGGAAGGATTAGAACTCTCCCTGGAGTTATGCACATTCCAAAACTAGCCAGGAGCCTAGTATATGTAAGCAAGTTGGATGATTTAGGAGTGGATACTGTATTTGGAAAGAACACTTGCAAGATGGTACGAGGAGAAATGGTGTTGATGAGGGGAGTTCGGTGTGGAAATATGTACAAGTTGTTGGGAAGAACTTATACTAATGGGCGTAAAAGTTATGTTTTCCTTGAGCAGACAAAGAAAGAAGACAAGACCAATGCCATCCCTGAAAAGAAGACCATGATGTGGCATCAAAGATTGGGGCATGTTGGAGAAAAGGGCCTTTGAACACTACACCGTAAAGGCATGGTTGAAGGTATGTCTAATTGCACTCTGAATTTTTATTTCTGTGAACATTGCATATATGGTAAACAAAATCGAGTAAGATTCCCATCTGGTGCTACAAGAGCAAAGGGGATCTTAGAATTGATACACAGTGATGTGTTTGGACCTGTTCCTATTCCATCACTGGTAAGTCTGTGTATTATGTTTCATTCATAGATGATTTCTCAAGGTACACATGGATTTATTTTCTTAGAAAGAAATCTGAGGTATTTAATAAATTTAAAGAGTTTAAGGCTCTAGTAGAAATTCAGACAGAGAAGAACATAAAGGTATTGAGAACAGATAATGGTGGAGAATTCTATGGAAATGAATTCAAAGAATTATGTAAGAAGTGTGGTATAGCAAGGCAGAAGACTACTCCTTACACTCCTCAACATAATGGAGTTGGAGAAAGGATGAACAGGACACTGATGGAAAAAGCAAGAAGCATGCTCAATGGTGCTGAGTTAGGACAAGAATTCTAGGTAGAGGCAGTGGGTACAACATGTTACATGGTCAATCGATCACCTTCATCAGCATTGGATGATAAAAATCCACATGAGGTATGGTCTAGAAAGAAACCCTCTCTTCAACATCTTAGAGTGTTTGGTTGTGATGCTTATGTACATGTTCCAAAGGAAAATAGGTGTAAGATGGATAAAAAGGTTGAAAAGTGTATCTTTATTGGTTATAAAGATGGTGTGAAAAGTTATAAGATTTGGAACCCAGAAACCAAGAAGATTGTTTACAGTCGAGATGTTGTTTTCAAAGAGGTAAAAGATGTGTCCAAACAGGAATTCCTACCAACGCAAGAGGAACCTGAGAAAATAGAGCTTGAGTTGGATGATGCAAAATATAAATCATCTAAAGAAGAGGGAGTAGAATAAGAAGAAGAACCTCATACCCCAGTATTGAGGAGATCAGTGAGAGATAAAAGGAAACCAGAAAGGTATAGTCCACCTGATTTTCGTTCCAATTTTTCTTTATCTATTATTGATGATGATCCCAAAACTGTCAGGGAAGCAGTGAATTTAGAGGATAGTAAAATATGGAAGAAGTCCATGGTTGAAGAAATGGATGCCTTGGATAAGAATGAGGCATGGGATATAGTTGAGTTGCCAGCTGGAAAAAAATTTGTTGGTAGCAAATGGTTGTTTAAGAAGAAGTTTAATGCAGAAGGAAAAGTGAAGAAATGCAAAGTTCGGTTAGTAGCAAAAGGTTATTCCCAGGTAGAAGGAATTGAATTTGGTGAGATTTTTTCTCCTGTTGCTAAGTCAACTTCTATTAGATTTATTTTATCTATTGTTGTTGCTTTTGATCTTGAAGTGGAACAGATGGATGTGAAGACAGCATTCCTACATGGGGATATGGAAGAAAAAATCTACATGAAGCAACCATAAGGTTTTTTAGTGAAGGGAAATAAAAAGTTGCTCTGTAAGCTAAAGAAGTCACTATATGGTCTGAAGCAATCACCTAGGAAGTGGTACCAAAAGTTTGACACATACATCCTTGGATTGAGATTTGTGATAAGCAGGGATGATTACTGTGTTTATTCCAAGTAGGTTGGTAATCACTTCATTTATGTAGTGTTGTATGTTGATGACATGTTGTTGGTAGGAAAGAACATGGATGTTAACAAGGAGGTGAAATCACAGCTAGCCTCCAAATTTGACATGAAGGATCTCGGTGTTGCTAACTTCATTCTGGGAATGGAGATTAAAAGAGATCGTGAAAACAGGAAACTCTGGTTGAATTAGAGAAAATATGTTGAGAC
>JZKD02S1915110.1:384072-412503 GCA_000966675.3 Picea glauca
AGAACAGTGTCACAACTATAGCAATTGTGTCGCAAAGTCTCTTAAAGTCACGTATATATAGATAAAATAGTCAACTAGCCATTAACACCGACCAATGAGATAGACAAAATTTTCGCCGCTATTGCCACGAAAGTTTGTCACTATAGCGATGAAAATCCCGACTAGGTTATATTAAGATTTTTGTCGATATTGCAACGAACTTTCGTGGCAATAGCAACGAAAATCCCGCCCTGTTTAAAAAAAATATGAAACAAGTGGAAGCGTGGAAAATTTTCGTGGAATAATCCGCCCATATATAGTAGTGTCTACAAGTGGGTATGTCTTTAACCTATTTGGAGGATCAATTAGTTGGATGAGAAAAATACATGTTACAGTGGCACTCTCAACTACAGAAGCTTAATACATGACAGCCACTCATGCAAACAAGGAAGCAGTATGGTTACAAAGATTGTGTTCAGGTGTTGGGTTGGTACAACAAGCAGTGAGATTAGATTGTGACAATCAGAGTGCAATCTTCTTGGCAAAGAACCCAACTTATCATTCGAAGACAAAGCATATTGATGTTCAGTATCACTTTGTGAGAGACATGGTTGAGAAAAAGAAGGTGTTGTTGGAAAAGGTTGACACTTTGAAGAATGTTGTAGATTTATTGAAAAAGTTTGTGAGCACAGAAACGTTCTCCTGGTGTAGAGTAAAAATGGACATTGTTGCCCTGGATTGTTGACTATATAACCCTGTGGACCCCTGGATGCAAAGAAAACAACAAGTAGGAGAATGTTGGGTATATGTTATATTCTTTGCATGTGTGTGTGTGGGCGCGTCAGGTTCGAAAATTGTGTATGACGATCTGGGCACTTCCTAAGGTCTTCCAGGGGGGGCAGGTATGCCCCCCCCTAGTTACGCACAGCGTTCGACACCGAGTGGTAGCCCGGGGCAGCGCCCTGAAAAAAAATTTTGGGTGGTTCTTGCTATTTTTAGCAGTTTTCTAAATTAATCATAGATTAAGGGATTAGGGTTTTGGTATCTACGGAATACCTAAAAACATTGTATATATTGTATGATGAATGGTAAAATTCGATATAATGAAAATAAGAAAGGTTTTCCCCAGTTGATGGTTTCCGGTATAAATCTTTGTGTACTTTATGTATGAGTCATTGATTACATTTTGTTTTTCTTAAGAATCTATATGCATTTCTTTACTTCGCAGGTTTAAAACTTACATCAAGGGTTGTTATGAACAAACTCATTGGCCATGGATAGGGTTATGCAACTTTCTTCTTAAATTGATTCTTTGATCCCTGCATCTTTCCACAAATATCCCAAGAAAACCTATTTTGATACCAATATGATTTGTAAATTTCTATGGATATTCCACTGGACAGTTCATCACAACAGATCTAATAAAACACTGAAGTATTTACTGTGAAGGTTAATTTCATTTATATCTCATATTCTTTAATTATCGGTTTCCTGCTTAAAATGTATGAAATAGCTTAAATGTGAAAAATAGAGATTATAAATATATATCCACACACCATTCACAAATAAACATAAGATTTGACATGGGAATACCAATACATGAGAAAACCCATCTAGAAGGTCAGGCCTATACTTTGCTCTCTTTGTTTTAGCTATGAAATACACATACAAAGGAATGAGAACTCACTATGGAGCTATTGTTTGACACTGTGGCCTGAATGACTGCTAGATAATCCTCCTCCTTCTCTATTATTCTCACAAAACACCACTCTCGGATGTTTTTCTTAGTTATCAAACAAAATATAATACAAAATAATGGAACCTTTTCTCCTCCTAGGGTTAGGGTTTTGAATTCCTCAACCCTTAATTAGTGATCAGGTTTGGACCTTCTAGAATCTTCTCGAAAGTCAACATGTGGCTATCCCCAAATATGTGAGTAATGGGGGCTAACGTGGCATCCACTCGTATCATGGTGGTTAACAAGGTAGGTCAACTTGTGGGAGACATAAATTTTGCATGCAAGCTCTAGTTGAGGCGTTTGATGCACTACTGGAAAGGTCTCGAAGAGTAGAACACCATTAAGGTAGTGGGAACATGTTTTTAACATTGGAACCCCAGAAAATACCGTTTAATGCCTCAAAATTGCTCTGAAAGGTTCCAGGCCCCAATATTCCAAACTAGAACCTACCAATAAAGTTACCCTGCAAGTTGATTCCTCCAATTTTTTCCACTTTAAAAGCATCGAGATAGATGAAAAATAATATAATGATCCAATCCGGATCATTAACACCTTGAATCTATGGTGATCTCGTTAGATTTCCAAATGAAAGGAAGGAAAGGTGCAAAATATGTTTTCTACACTAATCCTTTCCAAATGTAAGGAAAGAGAGATGCAAAATATGTTTTATACACTAATCCATGACTGGGAGAATAATATGCAAGAAATGATTAAATAATAGTTGCAAACAAATGAAATAAACAACAAACCACTAAGAACCAGATTTCTTGGAGAAATAACATGCATAATTGTGAATAAATTTTGACAACATAATATTAAGATAAAACTTGCACCCTAAAATTGAATAAATAAATATAATAAAACTATAAACCATTTATGGTTTTAGATTTTTACATGTTGAAACCCACCAACAAGTTACTCTCCACCACTATTATGCATTTATTCCCTACTCCACAAAAGCATCCCTATTCCACAAAAAGCCTTACAAGATATATAACACTTGTCCCAACACTTTAATAACAAATTTTATTATAAAACTTTTTATTAGTGAAATTCTCAATTTTATTATTAAATTTCTCTATTTCTTATTTTCTATTTTAATAATAATTACAATAATATTCTAATATAATATATATTTTAATCCAAAATTATATTTAATATTTGTACATATTTAATGTGATATAAATTTAACAAAAAATTATATTAATCCAAAATATGTTACACAATGAAAAAATATATATAAACAAATGTAATCTTTACACATCCAAAGGAATTAGAACAGTGTAAAACGTAAATCTCACCCCTAGGGGAGCAATAAAATGCTCTGCAGCCGAGCACTTATTGCTACCCGCATTTGTGTGGTTAGAGCAAGCACGAGAAATTATGCTAAATGAAACCAAATATATAACAAATAAAAATTTATAGTAGATGATACCACGTCTATGACAAATTCGGCACACGACAAAAACTTCTTATAAACAATGTTCAAAGACCCTAATCTTATAGTTATTCAGCAATGAATTTGTCCTACTGTCATTCACCACTACTTTTATCTTACAGCTATTCACGAATGAATTTGGTGCATTTACATTTTTTAATCACAAGGCTTCTAGCTCTGTTAATACTTTTAAAACAAAAGTAAACGTACTCTTCCAAGTCATCCAACTGTTTTCTAAAACTGCTATTTTTTCTTTTCAATATCTTCACAACCTCTTCCACAGGCGGTCTCTCATCCTTTCTCTGCAAGCAAAATCTCATCATATCTTTATTGTGCTCGCCCTCGTCGTGCAGCTGCCTCACAAGTCGGCTCAGGGTGTCCAGATCTCTGTTAAGTATATACGTTTCCTTAGCTGCTGCATCAAACTGTGAGATTGTGGTTGGAAGGAAAAAAGCAAAATCAGATTTAGTCGTAGAGAAATTCTTTAACAATTTTGCGTGGTTCTGGAAGAATCTTCAGACAATTTTAGGTTTTCTCAACTGAAGATTTTGTATAAGAAATTGAAGAGTTTCACGAACCTTTTCCCGATTAAGCTCCAGTTGGCTCTGCAAATCTTCGGATTGTTCTCGGATATTCTGGAAAAGCTGCGCTGCCGAAGAGGCGAATGGATTTTCCAGTTTGACAAAGAAGATAAACTCCTGTATTATTAAATTATGTTGATCTTCTGTGAGGTTTCCTAAAATAGGCACTGTTTCCACAACAAGCTGGACGCTGCGGTTATAACTCAATCTCGCTTGCTCGATGTTTTCCAGAAGAATGCCGCACAGATTGGAGGAATCTGCGCTGGTATTGAAGTAATCTCCAAGGAGATTGTTGTAAATGTCGGTTTGTTCAGTGAATTGGAGGACTTTTCGAACCGCTTCCTGGTCTGGTTCAAGGATACGCCTTGCAAGACGTCTGTAGGAGCGACGACAAGAGCCGGATGTGCTCTTTCTGAAAACTTTTGCGTACTTCTCGTCTAAATCCACGACGGAAATATCCTTAGGTTGCCCTACCGAATCATTTGACGTCGACCCTGCGGATCGTGTCCACGAATTCGATGTCATATTTCAAAAGAAACGGACTTAAAATATGATGTATGCGCAAGAAAATGTAAGAGCTTTCGATTTCGTTACTTGTTGAGTCCGGTACGCAGATTTTCCTGACTAAATTCAGATATATGCACATTGTTTGCTCCCAAACACTGCAAATCAAGAGTCAGAACGAGGGATCAATCGTTTAAGAAAACATTAAAGACAAAATAATATAAGAATATTCCTGCTACGAAAGAGATATATGGAAGCAGAAAACGAAAAGAGACTCTATGCCTTCAAAAGACCAATTACTTCGAAGAGATCATCAGAGAAACGGTACTCTTTTCACAGAAAATTAATTAATAATAGAAATAAGTACCGCGAGTTTTAAAGAGTAGAAATAAAACAACATCAAATCATGGTGAAGTTTTGGCAGACATAATAAATTTGAAGAATTATTTGCTTTACTGAAACGCAGAAATAAGATGCCGAAAAGAATTCTTGTATCTCTTTCTATTCATTTTTAAGTTTCCACGAAACAGAATTGGTAGCCTTTATAGCACTGTTCTAATAATTTTCCGAGTTTACTTAACTCTTGACAAAATCCTTCGGTCGTTTTTGTTCATTTTTGGCTGAAAGATCGTAACCTTCAAACCGAATAAAACGTGAAAACAAACTGTTCAAGATTACTTACAGCTTTAATTTTGGGCGAGCTCGTCTGATGCGGCAATCCATTGCTTGATCTTATTCTTCTCCTCTGAGCTCTGTACTTCCTTACTGGTCTGGCTTTGATATTTGATCGATTGTGACGCCATTTATAATGTCTATAACAGTCAATTCATTCAATTCCATTTAAAATTCTTATTGATTTCCTTTCTGTGACGCCATTTACCGGCTCCCGCCACGTATTCAACTTTCCAAAGAGAACACGCCACAACCATTTACAGAACAGAATGCAATACGCATCCTACCCGTAGACTTGATAATAATCGTACTTCTATCCTTTTTGTTGCGCATAGAGCTATCAAGTCTCTGAAAATAGCAATCTCAATATCAATTTTAAATGCTATAACAAATTGTAGATACAAAAATGTAGATTTTGTATTCAGAAGTATTTGAGTGTATCTCGCAA
This sequence comes from Picea glauca, assembly GCA_000966675.3. Classification (NCBI taxonomy): domain Eukaryota; kingdom Viridiplantae; phylum Streptophyta; class Pinopsida; order Pinales; family Pinaceae; genus Picea; species Picea glauca. The sequence continues at coordinate 389,433 of JZKD02S1915110.1, forward strand.
TGGCGGAATTGTAGAGTTTGAGGAGTTTGAGAGTATTGGCAATGTAAACAGGGGAAGATTTTGTTTGAAGAATTTGATATTGTCTGGCCGTGGTAGAACTCGGAGAATTTGAGTGAATGTGGCAATGACGAAATGATCGTCACATTCACGATCCAATTAAATTTTATAGGGATCTTATAATTAGCCATTGGCTGACGCCAACATTTTAAAAGACAAAAAGAAAAAAGGCAAATAAAAAAAATAGCAAAACAAAGTGACACCATGTGGTAACTCTAAAGTAGCAATACAAAGTGTGAGAGGTGGTAACTCTATGAAACCTAGCACACCCTCATGAAGGTCATCATGGAAATAAATGAAAGCTACCTAAAGAAGTCTTATACATCATCGATGATTATGAAAGATTATTTATCAAGTTCCACCTTCCACTTCCATAAATTATTCATCATATTTACCTACCTCTAACTTAGTGATCTAAGAAATACAGATTATTTATCAAGTTCCACCTTCCACTTCCATAAATTATTCATCATATTAACCTACCTTTTAACTTAGTGATCTAAGAAATACCTATTTGTCTTAGGATTTGTCACATGTAATAAGGGTTAAGGTTGTCCCTTTATGGTAAAACTTACACAAATATTAAAATTAAATTAATGTTATGATGTTGCTAGAAGAGATCATTTGTTGTGCACTACTTAATAATTTGTATAATAGGGTTTAACTCACCATTATGAGTGGGAACCTTGTATTGGCATCCATGTACATGCATCAAGTGTGGCATCTTTGCATTGGGATCCATGTATTATTCCTCGAGATTTGTTTACTTGCTCTGAGATCTATGACATTTCATTAAGATCTGTGATAGGGACTCCAGATCATTATGGACAATGTGATAGGGACTCCACATCATCATGTATGCCACCTAGACCACCTCTTGAGGGCACACTTGTTTTCTTTTAGGAATATTCCAACACATGTGAATTTTTTTAGCATTATTGTACCTTGTGGCCACACATGTGAGTTAGTTATGGTGGTTGGAGTTGGTTATGAGGTTTTTACATTCACTTGGACTATTTTCTAGGTGGTTATGAGTTTTTTGAGTTGGTTATGACTTGATTGGACCACACATTTATTGGAGCAACTTAGTTCTTGTGCCATGTGTGTTAGTGGTTATTACCTTCTTGTGGAGTGCACTCACTTGGTTGAGTATTCTTATACATCATGGATTTAGTTGAGGTGGTTTTCACACTTTTGGGAGGGTACACTTGTTCATGAGCCTCCTTTGACCACACATGTGACCTCTTCTTGGTGATTAAAGCATTTTATGGAAAGTGCACCTCTTCCTAGACCATTTTATTTTCTCGTGGTGGTTTTAGACCATGGTTTTGGAGGTAGCCCAAAATTTTGAGGAGTTGTATTGACTAGCCCACATTTTCTATTGTATTTCTCTCTAATTTGTTGGAGAGTTAATATTTTTGGGCTAGGAGGTTAGAGATCTAATATTTTTTTATTCATGAGGTTGTTATGCTCTATTCCTATATAAATAGCCCCTCATTCACTTGTAAACATGTTGGAGAATAGTAGGAAACTCTTTTGTCTCATTCTTTGCTAAGTTGTGTCCATTTGGAATTGTCTTGAGGGTTTTAATTGTGTAGGGAAACTAGGAGTATTTGTGTTGTAACAGATTTCTTGGATGAAAGAGCTACAAAAAAGGCCATAGGAGGAAAATATTTCTATAGCTTGAGGAACTTACAAGGTAGTTGTTCATTCATACCATGTAGTCTTTAGTTTTCTAACTTTATAGATCTATGACATTTAATCTAGCAAATAATTGATTTCTAACTCTTGTTCTAGGATACAAGTAGAGACTACCATTTTTCTAATTAGAAGAGGTTTTAATTTAGAACCCTTCTTCCCTATAGAAATTTGAAGCATCCAAGTATCTCCATTTGGGAAATTAACAGGAATACTTCAGTATTGCTTGTAACCCCGAACTTGATATGAGGATAGAGCCTCAAGCAAGGCCAAGTGTGACCCCACATCCCAAGTGGAAGTCGGGCACTGGTCTTATCCATCCTTTCCCAATCATAAAGAAATGTTTCAAAAATATATTTTCCTTCTTTGTTTAAGAAATCTAGAGTTTAATTGAATTTATTCTCAAGTTAGATTGCACTTTTCAATTTTAGGAGGTTAATCATTTCATATTTTTCCTCACTTTAATATGTTTCAAGTTGATTTGCAACTCGTTATCTCTCATTTTAGAAATAATCGCATCATTGAGGGATAAGTGGAATAGATCTAGTGTTCATGTTCTCACATAATATGCTTGGATCTTGTATCTAAACACCCAAAATAGTCAAATTGATGATATTATTGGGATAATCATGACAGGCATATGAAACACCATCCTTTTCACACCTTTACCTTGCCTTTTGTGCCACCTTTTTCAATCATTCCAGCCTAAATTTGAGTATATAACAATATAGTTTTCCTCGGGCATGTATCCTCACAACTTATGTCATGCTAATTGTTTTTGCTAATGTAATTAAGGGAAAGATGACCTTTTATGCTCACTAATGGAAGAATGTTAAGATATTGTTCTAGGAAAATGTCACAGGTACTACAAAAAGAGTTGCTACAACACCAAGACATTGTTGCAACACCCCTCAAGATGTTGCAGTGACACCATCAACCTTATCAGGTTGTTGTTGCAACACATTGTCCACTTGTTGCAACATCATTTTCAGTTGTTGCAACACTAGTTACTGCAACACGGTTTTCAGTTGCTGCAACATGGCTTTCAGTCCCTTACACTAGTTATTGCAACACGATCCTCATGGCTACCCTTAACTCTTTCTTGCTAAGGAAGGAATAGTGTGAATTGTATAAGAACCCAACTTGATTTGAGTAAAGGAAATCAATGATTGTAATCTGAATTCTTCTCCTTTGATAATAAAATTATTGTTTTGATCCCTCTTCAATTATTCTGTGTTCATGAATATCTGAAGTTGTATGTTTCATTAAAGAAATCCACCAATGCCTTTCCTAGGGAGGTTTAGTCAAGTATTATTGTACTATTTATTGTAGTGTAGATTCAATTTATGTTTTGATTGACTTACAGGTTTCTCATGTGTTTGGTTATGGTTCCCATCTTGTTGCAACACTAGAATATTATGTTTCATTTGGTTGCTATTATGTTTATTTGATTCACCTCTTAATTTAATCTAGTGTACTTCTAAATACTCAACAGAATTTCAGGATATTTAATGCAGATCTCTTTTAAAATTGTAAGATTGAAAAGAAGAAAATATTTCTTCGCACAGTCACCATTTAGAATCAGTAGTCGATCGAGTTTATTTTCTACAACTAGATTATACTCTTTCTTTTTTCAATTAAATTTAGACTAGGGTCACATCCCTAAGAGCTTCCAGGCCGGTTAAATTAGATTAGTTGTTATTTCAATTACATTCAATCAGGATCACAACACCAAGTGCCTCCATGTTGGTTGAATTAGATTAGCTCGTTGTTACTACTTTCATTTTTTCACTTAGCTAGGGGTCACAGCACTAAGTGCTTCTAGGCTCAGTTGTGATAGCACATACTATTAAATATTTTGCTAGAATTGGTGACTTTGTTGAAAGATAACTCGAACCTTTCATCTAATCAATTTCTCTCGCTACAACTTCATAGCTAGAATAGTGTTTGAATGATTTTCCTTGGCATATACAGTGCATGAAAGTTTCTCGCCATTACAAATGAATTCGATATTGACAATTAAATGAAAAAAAATTCTAAATGTCTTTCTAAGGAATTAGAAAGGTAATTAAAAATCCCTCAATTTTCAGTGTCGTTATCGGGGAACTGTCAACAATGCAACTTCTTTCTTTCCTATATCTAGAAGCATACTTAGCTAGAAGAATTTGTTTGTATTCGTGTGATTTTATTCTAATTCATGCTTTTCAATTGAATTTCAAGTTGGTGTGTGCTTTTTGCATGAGTGTTAGTTTCGGTTAAAATAGGATGTTTTTCAAAATCTCATGAGAAGAAGTAGAAACCCGAAAGGTCGATTCAAGAGTTCTACAAAGAACCCCCCACAAACTAACATTGCAAGGAAAAAAATCAAGGAGGAGAGGGATCCAACCAGCCTAGTTATCTCACGCCAACAACCAGTTCCCTGGCTAAAAAGAAGCATAAACCTCCCTCCATAGAATCATCACATATAGCCCAGGATACATCCTCTAATTCTTGTTTTTCAAATGAATTCTGAGTTGGTGTGTGATTTTGGCATGAGTGTTAGTTTTGGTTAAAATAAGATGCTTTTCAAAATCTCATGAGAAGAAGTAGAGACCCAAAAGGTTGATTCAATAGTTTTGAGAAGAAACCCCCACAAACTAACATTGCAGGAAAAAAAACTCAATGAGTAGAGGGGATCCAACCAATCCAATTATATGATGCCAATAGTTAGTTCCCTAGAGAAAAAGAAGCCTGAACCTCCCTCCATAAAATCATCACATCAAACCCAGGTTGCATCCTCTGTATAGGTAAAAATATTATTCTCTGGGGATTCTCCAACGGATGAAGGGTCACGCCATGAATTTGAAATGCCTCATGATCCAATTAGTCCTACAAAATTCCCATAGTAGCATGAGGACAATTTCCTACAGTTTATAAGAGAAATGACCAAAAAAATAAACCATGAAGTAAATACAGAAGTCATCACCTTTGAATTTCCAATCAAAAACATAGATAGGGTGAGTCAAATGAAGAATATTCCATGCTCTACGTTGCCAAACTTTCATGGCTTGGATACCGAGGATCCAAACACATTTTTGTTCGAATTTGATGTCCTCTGCAGAAGTTATGATTAAATTTATGATGCGCACAAGATAAATCTCTTTTCAACCACCCTTAAGAACGTTTCCCTCCAATGGTTCATGGGAATTGGTGGGAATTGCATCACCACATGGGCACAAATGAAAAATGTGTTCCTCGAAAGCTACTAGGACTACTGCAAGGATAAGGTTCATCGAGAAGAAGTGTTCAGAATGATTGAGAAGGAGGATGAGTGTATAGAATAATTCGTGGAACATTTCAATTATAATCTATAGTGTTCAAGGAAAAACTAGTTGGACCCAGAGGCTAAATGAATATTGTCGCTAAGAGGATTCAGAGACAATCGTATTGATATCTTGAACATAATGGGAACTTTTGATATACCAATATCCTTACGAAGTTATTTGCAATCTATGTCAAATATAATCTAGAGGGACTTCAAGGCCAGGAAAAGGGTTGAGGGACACACTGACAAGGATCAATAAAATAGCCAATAGGGGAGTCACCTAAGCCAATATTTGGAATATGCTAAAGGATTTCAAAACGGATATACTCATCTCCTTAAGCTCCCAATTAGATACTCTATAATTTAAAAATAAATTCCTCCATGAAATATACTTCCCAATAGTGGTACCCATCTAATCCCTTCAACTCTCAATATATGACTCCATCACCCCAAAACAATCCTTGGGCCAATGGGTGCAGAAACCCACCTTTCAGGGGGGCTCAACAACCACTACCACAACATCCTATAGTCCCCAACCTCCACCTCAACTCCAACAACCTAAAAAACCTCCTCTGAGATCACAACTCCTTACACAACCTATCCCTAACCCTGATAATAAACCAACACAACAAGCATATGTTGTTAGATTCTCGTTTTACCCTGCTTACTCTATCTCTTCCCTGGAATGTTAGGATATACACTTAAGATCAAGGAAAACCATAAATAAGCAAGACTCACATGTAACTATAGAATACTATGAGGAAGAAGATCCATTTAAAAATATCTCAACCAAACAACCCCCTACTTTGAACTTAAATTGGGACAAGAAGGAGATGCAAAACCCACCTTTTCCAGAAACACTAAAAATTAGCAAACCTCGTACTCAACAAGAATTCAAATTCTTGGGGGGGACTCAAGAATGTGTGTTTGAACACCTCTCTTCCAAGATATAAATACATCCCAATCTACTTAAAATCCATTATGTAATTATTCCTACGAAGATCGAGCAAAAAAAGGAAAGATCCTTATACAGTACATGTGATAGGAAAATTGGTAAACTTAATGCTCAGTGGGGTTTCCACAGCCAAGTATTCAAACCTTGACAATCCCATAGTCAACATTCAGATCAACAAGACCACCATCCCTAATACTTTAATTTACCTAAGGGTCACCATCAATGTTATGACTCGAGAAACCATGAGAACCTTAGGGTTGATGGGCCTTAAACAAATCCCAGTAGTATTATAACCGACATACTAATCCATTGTAAAAATATAGGGTATCCTAGAATATGTGGTGATCTCAGTGGACTCTTAGGAGTACCCAGCCAATTTTATGGTCCTTCAACCCAAGACTTCCTTGGGTGGCTACCCCTTTATTCTAGGATGACCATGGTTAGCAACCAATGATACCTATATAGGATGTAGATCTAGGAGCATGAAAAATTTTCATGGAAGTTCAACAAAGAAAATCTCTTTGTACCCCCCATCCAAGCTCGACATCAACCTAGAAGCACCCATTTTGGTGGATGAGGAGGAGGATGAATATGAGTAGGTTTCCCAACAAGTATTTTTTAGTATACCAATACCTTGTTGTTAGGAAGAAGACAGAAGGTGATGAGATCAATGATTTCATAGCTTTTGTCTCATCATCTTCTCGACATAGCCTTAACCAGATCCTGAGCATACATGCTCAAGAAAACCTTTCCATGGATTAAGCACCATAAATACCATAAGAGACACCATTTCTAAAATCCTTAAGTCTCTGACAGAGCTTGTAGATATTATCCCAGTAAAGTTTTTGAGCATCAACTGGGAGCTATCTAAATCATAAAAGAATAAACTCATTGAGGTCCTAAGAAATTACAGCAATGATTTCGCTTGGGACTATACACATATGAAGGGAATCCACCCATACTTGTGTACACACCATATATACATCACAGAACAATCTAGACCCATTCACCAACTGCAACGCAGGATGAACCTAGAATTAAAGGAGATAGTCAAGGAAGAAATACAGAAACTACTCTTCGTAAATTTCATCTATCCTATCTCTGATAGCCAATGGGTCTCTCCTTTAGTTATAGTTCCCAAAAATAATGGTAAATGGAGGGTCTATGTTTACTATATGGAGTTAAACAAATCCACCCACAAAGACCATTTTACCCTACCCTTTATTGACGAAGTGTTGGACACATTTGTCGGAAAGAAGTACTTCTCTTTCATTGACAGGTTTAGCAGCTACAACCAAGTTCAAATTGAACCTAAGGATCAAGATAAGACCACATTCACTTTCCCATGGGGAATTTTTGCATATAGGGTGTTACCATTTGGAATTTGCAATGCTCCGGCTACCTTTCAAATGGAAGTTCTTGGTATATTTTCCAATCTCATTCATGAATGCATAGAAGTGTACATGGATGATTTCATGACATACAATGACACATTCATATCAGTTATCATTCACTTAAAGAAAGTACTTAAGAGATGTGTGGAGTCCAACATTTCTCTTAGAAATGAAAAATGTGCCATGATGTTAAAAAAAAGTATTTTCCTAGGGAATCACATCTCTCCAACAGGTATACTAGTCAATCCATCAAATATAGAGGTAATTCTTAATCTTGCTCCCCCAGAAACACAAAAAGAGGTAACAATATTTTAGGTAAGGCTAGATATTATAGACGATTTATGGAAAATTTTATAAAAATTGCATGCCCCTTATTCCTATTTCTCACAAAGAAGGTTGAATTCAATTGGACTGATAGGTGCTAGAGTGATTTGAATAACTTAAGGAGAAATTGAAAACAACACCTATCTTAAGGGGATCAAATTGGTCCTTTCCATTTCACATATCCATGAACGCATCAAACACCTCCATTGGAGTTGTGCTTGGACAACAAGAAGAATCATGTAAGCCCTATGAAATATACTTTATCAGTAAGAATATTACACCTGTTGAACTAAATTATACAGTTATGAAAAAAGAGTTTCTTGTTGTCATCCATGCTATAAATAAGTTTCGTCATTACATAATTGAATATCCTTTAATCATACACACTAATCACATTGCCATAATATATTTGATGAATAAACATATCACTCATGGTAGGGTGACCAGATGTTTACCATTGTTACAAGAGTTTGACAGTACCATCATGGAAAAAACAAGGAAGGACAATGTCATTGTTGACTTTCTTTCTTAGCTTGTTAATGATGGGAATACACCCCCAGTCGAGGACACTTTTCTTATTGAGCATATTTTCACACTATCTACTAACTCACTGTGGTTTGCAAATGTTGTTAATTACTTAATTGCAAGAAAAATTCCATCACACCTATCACCAAAATAATGATAGAGGGTCATCAAGCAAAGATATAGGTATTCCTGAATCGAAGGATGTCTCTTCTACACATGATTAGATTCCATCATCCGATGTTGTGTAAGGGAAGAAGAGATTTATGGCATATTGAGGGCATGTCATGATGGGACCTACGGAGGACACTTCGCGAACAAGAGGACATGCTATAAAATAATTCACCTTGGGTATTACTGACCCATTATATTTCATGATGCCAAGGAATATATAAAAATATGTGACAATTTCTATAGGATGGGACACTCAGTTCAGTCAGACGAAATGCATCTACATACATAATTGGTAGTGAAACCTTTTGAGAAATGGGCCTTTGATTTCATAGGATATATTAACATGCTTTCTAGGAAAAACTCCTACATATTGGTTTTCATAAATTATGTTACAAAGTGGATGGAAGCAAAGGCCCTCCCAGCAGCAACAGAACAAGTTATGGAAGAATTTCCCCATAGGGAAATATTCATCAAGTATGGGATTTCCAGGGAGATCGCTATAGATGGGGAGCTCAATTTACCTCCAAGCACAACATAACCATTATAGAACTCTATCAGATCAAGCACATTATAACCATGCCATATCATCCATAAGCCAATGGGCGGGTGGAAGGGACAAATAAAATCCTTGAGAACATCTTAACAAAGACTGTCCAACTTCATCTTGAGGATTGGGAATAAAAAATTCCATATGCATTATGGGCATACATAACCACCTGGAGAAACACCAAAAGATTCACCTTATATAATTTGGTGTACGTGAAGTGAGCTCTTTTCCCCATAGAGGTCAAAGTGAAGACGTTGAGGACTGCACTTCAACTAGGCATGGATCTGTTTGAAGCACAACGTTAGTGCCTCTGCCAACTTAGTGAATTGGATAAACTACGCCTAGCTTATTTACATCATAGGTCCATCATTCAGCAACAAAGGGAGGATTGGCATGACAAGTTCATAAAGAAAAAGGAGTTCTTAGTTGGATATTGGGCCTTATTATTCTAATCTAGATTCAAGGACTTCAAGGGAAAATTATGTGCTCAATGGTTGGTCCCCTATGAGATTTATGTTGTATATGATAATGGGGCAATAAAAATTTGAACCATGAATGAGGCTAGAACTCCATTAATGGCCAATAGGCACAAACTCAGACTCTACAAAATTTCACTATCCTGGAAAGCCTTCTTGAGAGGTATCAACAAGGGTTGGGGACACATTGACCTTGATATAGTTCACAAGAGTGGATCCTCACTCACCAAATAATAATTAAAAAAAATTAATATGAATTGATTGTGAAAACTCTTTTAGGAAACAATTAGGATGGTAATGTCTAGAAACCATCTAATGGATGACACTAGCCACCAAAAAAATAATTATATATATCGATAAATAAATTCTATTTGTTTTCAATAACTTCATGAACAATGGGGCAATTCCAGGATTTCTACGATGGTTATGTCAGGCCCCCATTGTTCATGAAATTGCATTATTGCAGGATCTCTCTGATCTTTTCTCTAAATATGGGCATATGGATCGTGAAGGATGTTGTTGTGACATAATTTTCAGTTGTTGCAACACAGTTTTCAATTGTTGCAACACGAATATCAGTTGTTGCAACACAACTGCTAGTTGGTGCAACATAACCATCAGTTGATGCAACATAGTTTGATGCTATAATACCTTTATTTGTTGCAACATGACCATCAATTGTTGCAACACGATCCAATGCCACAACACCCCATGATGTTGCAACAAACCATTATGCTACAATACCATGCGTCGTTGCAAGACCTTGACACCGCGACATATTATGATGCATGGCTAGCAGTGCATGAGAGTCATGTGGCATGGTGAAACCTGTGACATGGAGACACCTGCAAACGTGGGAACACTTTTTGACGTGGTGATATCCCATCTAAGGGCCACCTCACCATAACATTAGTTCATTAATGCACCAACGACTGATATGACTCTATATCCAACGCAATGATCTGTGACGGCAGGCCAACCAAGAAGGGATGAATGAGTCGAATCGACACATGAGGTAAGCATCAAAAGGCACATGCTTCCCTTGTACATGTTGCATATCACTTAAATGACATAAAAATTGATGTGACTGACCCAACCCCCTTACCATGCGTAATTGATTACTTTTCCCAATTAGCCATTATTTCCATTTATAGCCACCATTACCTAGGCATCCAACTTGTCATCCCACCAACCACATGACAACAAAACATGTATGATTTAACCACCTCACCGCCACCATATCTATCTGACATCATTTCATTTTTCCCTATCACCTCAATTGGCTCATTCTTTTCGAAAGATGATTTTTTTGTTATTCCTCCCTAACCATAACATTGCAAGTCCTCCTCTGCAACCAGGACATCAAATCCACCACTCCTGGTACTGAATTTCATTGAGAAAACCATGTGTGGCTCCATCATACATCACAAGCCAGAAAAGCGTGTTAAGGGATGACAAGGAAGTATGGAGAGTCTTAGAGGCTGCAGGAAGGAAAATGTATATTGAGAGACTATAGGGGTTCGATGAGGAAGTTTTTTGAAATTTTCACTTAGTTTGCAGGAGAACATGGCTCGAGTCTATGGATTACTATTAACCATGAATGAAGGATCAATGTTTGTGGTAACAAGTCTGCCATAGGAGGGAGAATGATGATTTTCTAGAAAAATTTCATCGCTTGACATGAAGGATGAATTCTTGGAAGAAAGGGAGAAATCGACGAGAAAAGGGAATGGGTTTGATAGAAACTCCATGTCTCTGCCCTGGGAAAACGTTGCATACCATATCTAGAAATATTTCACCTATAGAGGGCACTACAGAATCATCTTTTGGTACCACCTGAATCTCATGAACACCTTCAACACGAAAGGTTATTCAACATACCCTTATTCCTTTGGAAAGTACTACATCAAATGGCCCATAGTTTTGGGAAGGCCAAGCAGCCACGAGATTGCCTCTCTCACCATGGGATCTTTAATATCTTAGTAATACATGAACTTGAGTGAGCAGGCCATGCATGGGGATACATTGTGAGTCTTCCTTCAACGGTAACATAAATTGAAGGAGTAGGGAATACAACACATGTTGAGGCACATGAGGTTGAAACAAAAATCCTAGGACAACTTGTAGAGGAGGAAGAGACACATTAGGACTGACCAGATAAGAAGATAAAAGGAAGAACACTGCCAGAAATACAAATTTCAAATAATAAGAGGACATGAGCCTCGACCAAAGCAAGAGACCATGTTGCAACACAAGAACCAGCAAGGAAAGTGGTCATAGAAGAGGTAAAACTTGTTGCAACACAAGAAGCAGTAGTTGTGGAAGAAGAAATCCCTAGAAACATAAGAACCATCAGGCATATAAGAAGAGGACCATGTTGTAACACAAGAACCATCAGGTGAAGAGGAAAACCCTGCTGCAACACAAGAACTAGCAAGTATAGAAGAAGAAAACCTTGTTGCAACACAAGAACCAACAGTTCAAGGTGAAAAATATGTTGCAACACAGAAGATGACATAGGATATGAGATAAAATCATGTTGCAGCATCGAAGGACACAAGGAATCGCACTACACCCTCCAAGAAGATAATTCTCAAGAAGATAAGGAAACAACTCATTCTAGTTGATGTCTTAATACCATTACACTCTATCCTTATGTAGAAGAATCTTAATTTAAAAATAATAAATCAAAAAATGCAAAGGAAAGTGAAAAGGCCAAGGGAAAATTTAAAAGGGGGCCAAACGAATCTTGATTGCCTCATCCAAGTGGTTGATTTCAGCCAACAATTTTGTGATAAATTGGAGGAACAACCTGCTAAATCATCCATGGAGGAAGAGAATGTTGGAAAAGCAATGGAACCTCTAGAAAGGGTGGATGTTGAAACCCAAATAGAGGAGGTAATCCCTCCTAAGAAGATAAATGAGGGAACTCAAACTGAGGGAAATGTGACCCAAGACCAAGAAAACCAAACAGAGGAGGTAATACCACCTAAACAAATAAATGAGGAAACCCAAACAGAGGGGCAATGTATGAAAGATGTTGGAATTCAAACATATATTGAGGGTGATTTATAGTTGAGGGCCAATCTAGCTAAGTGGAAAACCTTGGCTGAAATATATGAAAAAGGAACAATTATGTTGGAAGAATGCAGATAGGCCATCTATAACCTGAGGAAGAGATGGGTTGAGCACTTGTCAATCCATTGATGCAAATGGGAATGATGGAAAAAGGATGTAGATAGGGCCTTTGATCTACAAGCCCAAATAAAACTTCTTACGGAAGAAAAAGGGAAGATGAGCTCCCTTTTGGGATCCATCCTCCACTGTAGATCACCCTCTCCTATCTATTCAGTATTCATGAATGAGAGAAACTTCGTGTTCCAGTTTAGAGTAGTGTAAGCATGAAGTCCCTACAAGGTGACCTATGCAAAACCTTCTTGAAGGTATATTATGATAACAACAAAGAGGATAAGGACCTATTGTGTGAACTCTACCAGCATAACCTTCTCCTGGATTTTGACCCAAAATGGAATCCAAATCCTTTTGTGGGAGACATATAGTTGAGGGACTTTACATCATTTGTGAGAAATCATGCCCATTGGAAAAATACCATGTATGTTTCCCAGCAGAATAAGAATTGCAACCTCTAGATGAGAAAGTAATTCCCTGAGCCCAAGGTTCTTTGTATCTCACACTATGCATGGGATAATTCTCAGACACATGCACCCTTCATGACTAACAACAAATTAGAATCCATCTGTGATTACATCTAGAACATAGAATCTTTGATGTGAGATGCCCTACAGGGAAGTAGACAGAGATGGGAACAATCCATGTGGAGATGAGGCAGTGAGATTCCTTAAATTATCACAATTTTACAATGGCATTGAAATGAGTAAGCAGATACATTCACTGCATGAAGACACGTGGAAACAAATGGGTAGGGAAGATATTTTGTTACCCTTTGATTTGGTTTCCCTCACTCAAACACCAACAAGATTATGACTTGTGCAAAAAGGAGGAAGAAGGATGTTGGGGAATAATTGAAAAAAATGGAGGGCATTATTCATCATTTGACAAGGTACATTTAGATTTCAACCTCAACAATCATAATTACAGTGCCTCTCGTGTAGATTCAGATTGATCAACCTTGTTTCATGAGAACATGCAACACTTTTGGTAGGGGGAGATGATGGGTGTCTGATAGGAAATCATTTTCACACCTTCAATTGTCCATTTGTGCCCCTTTTTCCCATCCTTCTAACCTGATTTTCAGTATAACGCTATATTTTTCCTCGGGAATGTATCCTCACAACTTATGTCATTCTAAGTGGTTTTTCTAGTGTAATTAAGGGAAAGTTGGCATTTTATGCTCCCTAATGGAAGAATGTTAATATATTGTTCCAGAAAAATGTCAGAGGTATTGCAGAAAGAGTTGTTGCAACACCAAGTCGTTGTTGCAACACCCCTCGGGCCATTGCTACAACACCATCAACCTTATCAGTATATTTCTACAACATGTTGTCTAGTTGTTACAATACAATTTTCAATTATTGCAACACTAGTGCTACAACACGGATTCCATTCACTGCAACACCAGTTGTTGCAAGACGATTCTCATTGGTTGCAACAAATGATTAGCGTTATTATTGCAACATCCATTGTCGAAGCTCCACTACCATGAGCAGCTATGATCCCCATGCTAACAGTTGTCATCACTATAATGAGGTGGATGCCACATTCAACGGTAAGCGCATCATATGGGAAAGTATGGATGGACATTTGGGCTACTATTGTGAACAATTGGAAATATACACGTTTTTGGAAAAGTATAAATGCACAACTAGAGGTTGTGGATCCAAAATGACTAAAGTAACTACTTCAACAGATCATTGCTAGTTAATGAAGATGTTGGGTGACGTGAAAAATTCTTCACCTATTTAGTCGAGTTGTTGAAACGAAATTGACAACATCATGATCAGGATCATAGATCCTCATGGATTCCCTTAAATCCTTCTTTCAAAGGAAGGAATGGTGAAAATTGTATAAGAACCCAACTCGATTTGAGTAAAGGGAATCAATTATTATAATCTAAATTATACTCCTCTCGTAATAAAATTATTGTTTTGATCCCCCTACAATTCTTTTGTGTTCATGAATATCTGAATTTTAGTGTGTGATTGAAGAAATCTACTAGTGCCTTGCCTAGGGAGGTAGGGCCCCCTCCTTATTCGGGTATTGTTGTACTATTTATTGTAGTATAGATTCAATTTATGTTGTGATTGACTTACATGTTTCTCATGTGTTTGGTTATGGTTTCCATCTTGCTGCAACACTAGAGTAATCTATTTCATTTTGTTTCTATTATGTTTATCTAATTCATATTTTAATTTAATCTAGTGTACTTCTAAATAATCAACATAATTTCAAGATCTTTTATGAAGAGATCTTTTAAAATTGAAATATTGAAAAGAAGAGAATATTTCTATAATGTTCCAAAAGCTTAAAATATCATAATAGAATAGAAGTACACACCATGTACAAAATGTGAGCATGGAGCACAACTCCAAGATAGATAAGTTATACAATAACTCCTTAAATAATAGGAGAACCTCCTCCAAATAACCAATTACATTCATACATTGCATTTTACATCTCTACAATAATGAATACATGATCTCTATATATACCTATTCACACCTACACATAAGGCCCATTTACTATTAGGCCGACCCTATTACATATATGTTTACACATTACATGTACATTTAGCCCCATATATGCCCCCCCCTTGGGGTCATATCATATACATTTAACCCTATATATTCCCCCTTTGGGTCATAACATAGTACCCTCCTTCAAAAAGAGCTTTGTCCTCAAAGCTTTACAATTAAAAGCTTCACATGTGATGAAACCAAGTAATATGATTTTCTTATCTTCATGCTTTCTTATTTCCATTGATGATGATCCATCCATCCAAATTCAATTCTTTTCGGTCGTAAGCCTTGGTGGATAGTTGTTGCATAATTTTTTTCCCTTGATTCCATGTATTGTTGTTGAAGCTTCTCCAATTTGTAGTAGATGTTGGTCTATGATAATTTCTTGTTGAAAAATGGTTTTGAGATGCAATATTCCATGAATATTGATGATGATTCCATCTTCTTTCTTGATAATGTTGATATTGATCTTCTTTTCTTCCTTGAAATATTTATTGATAATGAGGGTGTCGATATGGTTTCACATTTGACGGTTTTTCTTCATTCTACACACCCATTTCATCTATCTTTTTTTCAGAGACAATGGAATCCTCTATGTGCATTGCTTGGTCTTTGATTAGTCTAGCCTTGGATATAATACCATCATATAATTTGGCATGTGTATTCTCTAGATGAAGTTCAACTTCTTCAAGTATCTTCTCGTGACCTTCTTGAATCTTGTCTTCTTTCTCCTTTTAAAGTTGCAATGTGACCCCATCTATCAAATTTTGACGTCCTTCTTCAATTCTTGATTGCATTTCTAATTTTACCTCATCAGTATTTAGGGGTTTTGGTATTTAGGGACTCCTCAACCTTCTTGCAAATTTTCCCTTCAAGTCTTTCAGTAGATTCTTCATCCAAGATCCTCATTTCTTATTGATTTTGAAAATTCTTATTTTCTTCTTTCAATCTTTTAATCTCATTCAGTAATTTTGTATTATGGTTTCATAATCTACACATCTCTTCATATTTCTTTTTCAATTCTTCCCTTGCATCATCCTTTTCTCACTTCCCTTTACTACTCATTCCCTATTTTAATTTTTGAACTTCTTTAAGTGATTCATTAAGGTATCATATCTTAGATAGATCATCACCCTCCTTATTGATCTCTTCTTTTGATTCTTTTAACTCTTCTTGAATTCTATACATTGCATCCATTTTTGTATCCCTAATCCATTTATCTAAGAAGAGTTTTTCAAATTCTTCCGATGTGACATTCCATATAATATCCTTATCAATACTCAACCACCGCTTCCAAGCTTCACCAAAAAAATATCTTCTTGCTTATAGTATACCTAGGGAGGTAATATGGGGTACCTAGGGAGGTACCCAATGGGAATGTGGTTATGCATTATGAGTGGAAGTCATTCAATGTAAGGTAGACTAGGTGTACTATATTAAATAAATCCCACTATGGTAGTTAGATATAATAAATAGGCTTGCTAGAAGATTCATTCTCTAGAATGTTCCTAGAAGATAGAGAAAGCTATATAAAGAAGTGTAAGAAATGTATTGGAGCATGGTGAAGAATATTGTTATTGTACAAGAAAGTATTGCTTGAGGAGTTTTATCCTTCCATAAAGATTAATGTATGGTGTTACCCTACCTCAGGGGTTTTGTCTACATTCTTGTGTTCATTATTGGTGAATGGTTTGATTTGGTTTATGCTTGGTTATTTCTGAAGTATATTTGCAGATCTATTTAGGTACTTAAAAAGTGGTATCATAGCACTTTCCTTGGCCAAAGGGGAGAAATGTTTAGCTCTTTTTGCATATTTTTGTAGGGAAAAGAGAGGGTGGTGCACTTCAGGTTCATATCTGAAACCTTTTGAGTGTAATTTGGTCAAACAAATTGAATATTTGAATTCCCCTTGGAAAAATACCCAATTTAAAAAAAAACAATCAGCTGAAACAAAGTCTGAAAAGTGAAGTTATCAACATTTTAAATTCGGAAAATTTTTAGGGTTTTTCCGGAAAAAGCGACGCAATTTGCACAATAAGTTATTTTTAAGCTTTAGTTTTTGTTGAAGATATATTCCAAGAAATATGGATTTTACTTGAAGAGATGATAGGCCTGGTATTGAATAATTTATACAATCTCACAAGTCATTATCTAAAAAGAAGTGGAAATATTTTGTACATTAGGGTTTCAAAGATGATGTTGTCATACGGTTGCAATCATTTCACTATTTTGAGAGGGGATCATTTTCTAAGGAAACAATTGAAATATAACTTTTAGACAAGTGGTCTCATACTTTGAAATATAAGGATAAAGATATCACCAAGGGTTTATATTCATGTGGCAAATGTATATTACAGGTTCATGGTTGTATTCATAAAGAAAATGTAATTATTTCTATTAACCCTAGTTACCAACAAAATTTTATCAATATTCAGTTGTGTTATCACATAAACTTGTCAAAGCCTTAGGGTTTTATGGTTTCTACCTAAGTCTATATTTTTTCCTGTCTATCCTCCTTTCGCAAATCCATTCTTAATTTTTTCCCTTTTGACTTGTAGAACGCTCTACATCTACCCTCGATCGTTTGAGCGGCCTTTTGTTCTATGTTGTCCTACTTGAGAAGTCTCGGGCCTAAGCTTTCATGTTTCTCTAAGCTGATCACTTCTCTCTTTACCTATGTCACTGATCAATTGTTTTCTAGAGCCCTCAGTTAGTCGTCTAGGTAATTATTCACAGAAACCATAGCCATAAGCACAAGTGCAACACTTAGAGTAGGATGGTATGGACTTAAATCAAGAAGAAGGAAGTTTTAACCTTTCAACAACGGAGATCCAATTAGGATTATCGATCAATGGCTCGCATTCTTTCAAAAGGTCAAAGTTATGTGAAGTTCAACGCCAGAGCGAGCCCAAAATCAAAGGTCGAGCACATATTAAATATGGGTTGTGAATCTCATTAGGAGAGATCAACGGTGGAAAATTATCACGGGAATTGAGAGTTCGAAATGTTGTTAAAGTTTTTCGTCGAGGATCCAAACTCCTGCGACCCAAAATCAACATGAGTCGTTGATCTTGAAGGGGACAGGTGTCAGTTGATCCAAGTATTCGTGGAAATGAGCTTCGAGAGAATTTAAGTGAGGAATGTGTGAAAGTCTCAATGGGTCAATTATCGATGTGTCGATTTTTTTATATGTCGAAGTCCCGAAACCAGGGATCCGTGGGAGCCATCTGATCCAGTGGGGATAGGTGGCAGTGGATTAAGAAATGTCGCAGAACTGGGCTTTGGGGCTTTTGATTTGAGCCACAAGAAAATGTCATGAAGCGCGAAATCATGAAATCAATCTGGATCGTCCAAACCAGAGGAGCACATTGTGCCTGATCAGAGATTTCACAGTTTTGTGGATCGGGAATTCTTAATTCTAGCATGTAGGAATCCTCGAAAGGAGAAATCCCAAAACACATTTGAATATAGGCGCTAGGTCATGGCATGTGGTCATGCAAAAGTAAGGTTTAGAAGAAGCATTCAACCCCCAGTGACATATAGAGGACTATTTCAGAGCCCAGAGGAAGCATCGTAGCCATTGGTTGAAAATCAGATCTAATTGTTGGTTAGATAAGCGATTTCGTTGATTATGATATCGGGAAATCTGAAGGTGAGCCATACGAAAAACCCTGAAACGCGAAATGTCGAGATGTAATTAGCACAAGGTCATGGCCTTGGGTTACATTGAGGAGGGGCCAGAGGAAAGAAGGCTAGCTTCTAAGACTTGGAGAGTAGGCACGTGGTCATCCCCTGAGTATTTCGTCTCTGCCACTCTTCAATGAAAATAAGTTAATGTAAATTGAGCGGGTGGTTGAGACCTTGGCTCAATCCATAAATGGAAGGCATGGAGGTTCTGGAGCGGTCAGCCTGTGATACTCTTGTGGACGGATTTCCCTGCCAGAGCCATACCGATCTGATCTTGCATCTAACAGAGAAGTGCAAGTGCAGCCTGACAAAAGAAGATACAGACGCAAAGCTTTGATTATTATAGCTAGGTCACACTCCTAGTGTTGGCATGTTGTTCTGAGTATAAATACTCAGTTTTGATATTTTTTTATGGTCGATGGTTGAGCTAGGCTCCCGTATTGTAAATTTTTAACGAAGCTCTGGTTCTTCTGGTTATGTATCTATAGTTGATACTTCTTATTTAATGTAAGTCAGCTTCTTTCATATCTCTATAGACAACTGTGTTAGAACACTCGATCATGGAGGATCCAGTCGAGGGTAGTTATGTTTTGTGATGTAGGTTTGATCATAGTGACATCGCAACCAGTTTTAATCATTTTTTGTGTTGACCTTTCCCTCCAACGTTGAATGACTTGGGAATGGATGATCCAGTCGGGTCGTTGTTATTGAATTGTGATGTATGTTTGATTTTAGTTCAGTGATAACTTCATTCAGTTCCTTAAAACTATGAACCAAGAGGATCTTGCCTTCTGAGTTTTTCCTCTTTAGGCTGTTGGAAGACCGGATGTCCATAGCAGACCTCTTCACTCTCCTCAAGTTATTCCCCCTACTCACCTTTATTACAACTTACTTACTGAAGTTAGATCAAGACCTCATTTTCTTATGCACACCAGCCCAGTTTTCTGAGTTAAAGCGACATAATCCTGAGGTTGCGTCCATTAGACCACCCTTAAATTTATTCATTGTGACATATGAACTGATGGGTACTGGGCTTACCTCTTCCGCAATCCATAGGTGACTTCCAGTGCTAACATTTATGGTGTCATTTTTAGGGACGAATTGAATATTTTCCCTAGGTAGAATGACAATGAACTTCTGATTTTGAAGGTGCATCAGAATTCAGAACCTTTTGAAGATTGCAACTTGCACCTAGTGACTCCACTATGTCGGCTCTGTTTTTTCAGTGTGACCACTTCTGGCTACACCTAGTAGCCCCTAGGGGAACACAATGATCAAATTTGGTCTTTGATGGTGGAAAAATACCATACACACTCATTATGCATATCATTCGCCTGGCGACTCCATGGTTAAAGGATCAATTGGCGATTCCACTGGTTCAAAATGGAAAAAATCCTGGCTCGAAGGTTTTCTCCCTTTAATTTTTCTGTTGTTCTTGGTTTTCCTACTATTTTCCCTACTGTCGATGAATGGGGTGATTATTTTCCTATATTTAAAAGACACAGAGATGACAATCTTGTCCAGCATCTTCATGAGTTTCATGAACTCGTGCATTAGTGGGAGATACATCATGAGGATGTATTAATGAATATGTTCATGTTCTCATTAGATGGGGATGCTCGTGAGTGGTTTCGATCCTTTCCCCCTGCTAGCATCCCCTCCCTTAGAGAGTTTCATGCAGCTTTCAATAGACACTTTCAACAGTTTTATTCTTCCAAGTTAACTTGTCATAATATTTGTGAAGAATATAAAGATCATTTTCAAGGTATGACTGTTTCAAATGAAAGTTGTGAGGATGAAATCTATGAGGATGGAAGCCATGAGAATAAAGGATATACCTCGGAGGAATTGATGGAGCTCATAAAATCTCTTTCTGCAAGGATGGAGGGATTGGAGGAAGATTTTGCTCATCGCTCTTGCGAAGAAGATGCAGAGGACATTCTGGTCCTTCAAATAGAGGTTTTTGGCATCCCTTCTTATGATGAAAAGGTGATGTCGGATATCGACCAAGGAAAAATAGATTTTGATGGATATCCTAGCGAGGACAACAAAAAGAAGAGCTCTTCCATGGTTCTTGATTATAGTGATTGTGAAACTGATCCTGGGGAAAGCCATGAAGGAGAAAAGGAGGAGCCACATCCCTCAGCTATCTTGGTTCAGAAGTTTTCCCCTTTCAATTTCTCAGCCATATATGGTTATCCACATCTAGTGTTAGCTATAAACGAATGGGATGATTATCTTTCGAGATTCAGAGGAAGCAGGCATGACCATCCCGATGAGCACTTATTAAAATTTCATGCATACATGCCTGAACATGGATTCTTTCACGAGGATGTCTGGATCATGATGTTCTGTTCATCTCAACCTTACCAGTAAAATGTAGCAACAACCTTATATGGTACTGGTACAAGGTGTTGAATCTCCCTTCACAAGTAAAATATCTCTGTATGATCTTCAGTAATCTGTCAAATTGTTCAATCAATTGACTCCTTGGAATACTTTTGGACAAGTCATTGGCTTGATATTCAGGTTTAAAAATATCTTTTGCATAGGCTAAACTCAAAGCCATGGATTTGAACCACCTTTCACCTGTAATGGGGATTCATGTTGCAGTTGAGATAGAGGCTTCAGTCACTTCAAACTCTAAATCCCCAACCTTAGTTTTCATACCATCAAACTGTAGTGAAAACTGTCTTGCTACCTCTGGATGGCCTCTTTGCATGTTCTGACAGAAGGAAAGGCACCCTACTCTTTGAAAGGCCTCTCTTGCCATGGGTTATGTATCAAAAATATGTATGTCCATTGGTTCTGTCCTAACCACCTTGCCACCTTTGTGTGTCTTCCTCGATTAGGGAGTCTCCATGGCTTGGGATGAGGATTTTTGAAAGGCTTAAGGGATGGTAATGATCGGGAAGGCTTTGAATAGGGATTTAAATAGATAAGGCCGACTCTTTTAGACAGACTGATGCTAGTAATCCAAGCTAGACTTTTTAGGAATTAAACCCTTAGGATTGTACATGTATTCTAGAGTGTAAGAAGTGAGGAGGTATTCTGAATTTGGCCCTCTTCAATTGAGTGAAAATGCCAAACCCCAAGGTGAAAGGAAGTAAGGAAAATGGAGTTGGTTTGAGTAGCGCCTCTGGGTAGCGCAACGCATACACAGAGGATAGGCTATTTGCAGGCTTGCGACTTCAATGGTTAAAGCAAATAGCAGTGATCAAACCATAGATACAGGAAAAGAAATTTATGGGTCCGAAGAGGAGAAAAACAAGGTTACCATGCAAATGTGGATCCTTTACTACTGTGAAAGCTTAGCAAAATGAAAACCCAAGCACAAATTTCCTGTGAAAATTAATATGTAGAGGAGGTAACATGGGATACATGTGAAGTAGACACCTGTTGAGATATTCAACGCAATCTTAGGATGAACTTTGAGAAAACCTCGGCCCTGGAATCTTTCTCAACAT
The DNA here is from genome assembly GCA_000966675.3 of Picea glauca. Classification (NCBI taxonomy): domain Eukaryota; kingdom Viridiplantae; phylum Streptophyta; class Pinopsida; order Pinales; family Pinaceae; genus Picea; species Picea glauca. The sequence continues at coordinate 411,755 of JZKD02S1915110.1, forward strand.
AATATTTGGTTGACATGCGGTTGCCTGATCAAAACTTACGAATTTGCGCAGCGCAACACTGTTGAGTCTCTAAAAATTAAAAACCATTACCAAAGCTCATAAATGCAAGATCTTTGAAGGCATCTTTAACCGAATTTTGGAAATGAAAACAAGTGACATGACATCAGTCGTGGAAATCATGGCTCGAGGTGGAAGTGTGATGAATGTGATAGGCGCTATGAAACTGCTTGATGAGTAGGTAGTTCATCCACTTCAAAATGTGATTAGATGGGTAAGCGAGGATGTTGAGGTATGCCTATGAGGTCATGAGTGAGGAGAGAGGAGTGTCACATCAATCTAGTCATGGGAGGGATCGACCTAGGGACAAGTCATGAAGGGGACCAAAATGAGTCATGAGATAAAATGGTTCAAGGATCAAAAACCAATTTGAGGATCAAATAAGAGCTAAGACTCAAAAACTTTAATTCCTAAGGGGTACTACCAAACATAAATTTTAAAGGGATGAGACTTTAAAAGAAAAATTAAAATCTAAGGCTTGAAAAGAAAATTGAAAATAAACTAAAAGACCCAAGGCAATTTAGTGTGATAACATTGGCTCCATAGGGGATGGCATACTGATCCAGGTGGATATTGTTGGCCACCCACCTTTTCCAACTGGCTCAAAACATCTTTATGGCAATTTTGGCAATTTACTATTTTTAGCAGGTTTTAACTTCTGGGGCCATTTTGAGGGCCTAAATGAAGGTTTT
>JZKD02S1915110.1:414273-431635 GCA_000966675.3 Picea glauca
CAACAAACGCTTTTCCTTCTCCCCCGGGAACTCAACGCAATGGAGACCATTGCTTCCTAAGGAGGGAGGATTGATCTAGGTGGATATTGGTGGCCACCCACCTTTTCCAACTGGCCCAAAACAGCTTTATGGCAATTTTGGCAATTTACTATTTTTAGCAGGTTTTAACTTCTAGGGCCATTTTGAGGGCCTAAATGAAGGTTTTTCGAGATCGAGGTTCTCAATGATAGCCAAAGGCATCATTGATCCCCCAAAATGAATCTCCACGACGATACCTTTCTAACGAGCTATCACACGCCTAAAACGGAGATCGTATGCAAAAGTTACGACCCCGGGAAGTTGATGCACCAACTTACCCAAACGGGGCCCACATGACTTTTGGCGCTTCATCTCCTAGGGTTAGGTTTTTGGCTGTCTAGGAATTTTGGCATTCCCAATTATTGTAAAAAGGCCTCCAGAGCCTCATTGTAACCATCTTCTTGCGAATGAGAGTAGTCGTCACATCTCTTCTTAGAGATAAGCTTCCACCATTCTAGCGAGTCTTTCACTTTGTATTTTTACAGTCTCTGTACATTTCTTTGATTAATAGAAATCGTTTATTACTGTATATCTATGTTTATGGTTGCATCTCTGATACATTTCTGTTATATTATTGAATATCTGCAATATCTCTGTGCATTTCCTTATTATATCTCCACTCTCATTTCGTGTCGAAAATAATCCAGATCACATGCTCCCTATGGGCTGCCAAGAATAAGTAGATACAGTGCCTTATCCTAGGGCTATGGGGTCAGTTTTTGAAACAAAAATAAAAATAGAATGATATTTACAATGACATGAAGAGCCACTCAAGGCTCAAGAAAAGTACTTTTTCAAGAAATGCCCATTGACAAGCCCACCAAAAACCTCTTCATTCTCCATATTCTGCAACTTGAAAGTGTTATTAGAGAATACCTCAGAGATTTTTAAAGGACCGATCCATAAAGATTCAAATTTATCGTGCTTTCCTTTATCCTTCTTTGGTGCATCCCATTTGAGAACCAGATCATCCAATTGAAAGTCCTCTTTGTTCACCTTTTTGTCGAAAGCCTACTTGATCTTCAGTTGATGGTCAGTTTCTTTGTCTACAAGCTACTCCCAAGTTTGTTTTACTTCAACCAGTTGTTGAATCCTTCTGATCATATGATCAGGTTCCCCTTGATAATCTTGGAAGAATTTTCCACAGATAAGGCAAGTTGAGAAGGAAAAATTGCCTCAACTCCATACACTAGATGGAAAGGGGAAAGTCCCAAGGACCTTTTCACTGTCACTCTGTCAACCCATAGAGCAAATTTGAGTTTCGAATCCCATGCCTTTTTGTTATCCTCTAACATCTTTTTAATGATCTTTATAATTCTTTTGTTCGAGGATTCTATAAGCTCGTTTCCATGCGGATAGTAAAGGGTGGAATGAATCAAAGTGATCCCAAATTGTTCACATAACTGAAATAATGGTTCAACCTTGAATGATGCAGCATTATCAGTGACGATTCTGTCAAGACACCCAAACCTTGCTATGATGTCTTCCAGGAAACCAATGATCACTTTGTGTGAAGAATTCCTTGTGGGAATAGATTCAATCAATTTAGTAAAGTAATATGTAGTAGTCAATATCCATCTATGTTGACCACTGGAAGTGGGATGGATTTCCCCGATAAAATATAGGCCCCACTGTTGGAACGGTCCTAAGGCTGCCACAGGATTTAATGGAAAAGACTTAAGCTGTTTCTTTTCGAAGAACTTATAACACTTAGCATAGGCTCTGATCTTAGCATAAACATCAGTGAACAAACTGGGCCAGAAGTACCCATCCCTGAGGATCTTGTATGTCGTGGTTCTCCAATAATGATGCCCCCCACATAGACTGTCATGAAAATCATAAATAATCTTTTGGGCTTCTTGGGGGTCTAGGCATCTCAAAAGAACACCTAATGGATCCTTCCAATACAAAATTTGATCAACAAGGCAGTACTTTATTGATTTGAGTTTTAAGGCCCTCGCCTTGTTCTTTTCCATACCACTTGGAGGTTGTTAATTTTGCAAAAAAAATATAATGTCCTTGTACCAGCTGCAATTTTCCAATGTAGAAATGATTTGAGGACCTTTATCAGTCATCTCATCCTATTGATTTTCTGAACATGAGTGAATGAAATTCACCCCCAATGTTGAGCAATTTGATTCAGCCAAGAGCTTGGCTAAACCCTGGCCTTTAACCAATTTTGTGGGCCTAATATCCAAATCAAATTCAAGTAGTTTAGCGATCCACTTGCTTCTTTTTCTGTCTATATCAAGCTGAATAAGAATTTATTTTAGAGCAGTTGATGGTACATAAGCAATAACTCTTGAATGCAGGACATAAACTCTGAAGGACTTAAGAGCTTTAACTAATGCATATGCTTGTTTTTCCATGATGTCATACTTTAGCCAGCATCTCTCAAATCCCTACTGAAAAAGGTGATGCGTTGCTCTAAGCCTCCAGCATTCTTCTGCAATAGGACTGCTACTACTGTATCAAAAGAGGCAAAATAAAAAATGAGAAAGTCCTTGGAGTAGTTGGGGCTGACAAGAACTGGGGCTTCAGTCAAGGCTTTCTTTATTTGATCAAAAGAATCATGGGCCTCAGCAGTCCATTTTATTTCACTATCCTTCCTCAGCATGGTTGTGATATACTTAACTAACTCAACAAAATTTGACACAAATATTCTCAAAAAATTGATTTTTCCCAGAAAAGATTGTACCTCTTTTTTAGATCTAGGAAGTGACAAAGTTTCCTTACCCCTTCAATCCTTACCCCTTCAGCTGACATAATATGCCCCAATAATTTTCCTTCTTTCATGGCAAACAATGATTTTTTCGGATTCAAAGAGAGGCCAAATTTTCTGCATTTCAAGAAAACCTTTCTTAAATGATCACAGTGTTCCTTATTAGACTGAGAATACACAGTTATGTCATCTAAATAGATAACAACAAACTTATCCTTTTCTCCAATAAATTCTATGTTCATAGCTCGCTAAAAATTTTCCCATGCGTTCATCAAACCAAAGGGCATCTTGGCGTACATAAATGTACCCCAAGGAGTAGTAAAGGTCGTCTTCTCCCTATCTTCTGGCAAAACGGATACCTGATTGTATCTGGAAAATCCATCAACCATAGACATCCTGGTTGCTCCTGTCACCTTCTGTAATATGTGCTCCATCTTGGGTAAAGGATAATTATCCTTCTTTGAGCTTATGTTCAGATTTTGGAAATCGACACATAGTCTGATTTCTCCATTCTTTTTTCTTACTGGGACCAAATTGGCCACCCATTCAGAATACCTCCAAGGAATGATAATTTTTGCATCTAAAATCTTCTTAACCTCTCTCTTCATGACAAGCAACAACATAGGATTGATTTGCCTCGACTTTTTCCTGAAGGGTTTGGTATTTTCTTTCAATGGGATCTTGTGCTCTATTATGCTTGTGTCATAAGTTATGAGATCTTCATAAGTCCAAGCGAATACATCAACAAATTCTTTCAACAACTTAGTATACTTTGCCCTCTTATTTTCTGATAGGCCCCTTCCCTTTCCATGTCACATCATTCCCATCAAATAATATTTCCAAAGGAACAAGTCCCTTTGGTATATGATTACTAGGCAGCTGCACAATATGATGATTAGCAATTTTATTGAGGAAAACATCAGCATGAGGAGTGACTTATGAATCATGATCCTGATCAATGTGTAATGCAGAAAATTCATCAACAGTCTCAAGAAAAATTTTAAGTTCTAAATCATCTTCGAACACCTTCCAATATTGTACATTGTCCGGTATAGAAGGCCTATATTTGACTTCTACATCATACTTGATTTTTGGTGGTATAGGAATTATGAATTTTCTTGCTAATACAGCCAAAGAATCATCCATGGTATTCTCTTCTCTAGGAATGAATGATACATTAAAAGCAGAGAAAAAATTGTCCACCAAATCCCACACGTCATTTCTATAAGATCTAAGCCTAGGATGCTTTGTTTGATAAAGATTCTTAATCTGATGTATTATCAATTCAGCATCCCCAAATACTGACATCTCTTCTATCCCCGTGTCTTTAGTTTCTCTCAAACCCAAGACAAGAGCCTCATACTCTGTCACATTATTAGTAGTCTCAAATTCTAGTTTATATGACAAAGATATAGTTTCTTGAGTTGGTGAGACAAACATCACCCCAGCACCAGCACCTTCCTTGGAAGAGGCTCCATCAAAGAACATCTTCCAGACAAAAGTGGTTAGAAGAGGCTCTTCAGAAAAGTTGATGGACTTTTTTCTTATTTCTAAAGGGGCTTCAGGAGAATCAGTGAACTGCAAAATACTAGATCCTAGATCTGTATCAAAAGAAAAAACAAGGTGATTGGTGGGATTTTCTTCATCACTAATGATGTAAGCCAATTGAGCTTCCCTGTAAAGTCTCCTATGCTCTCCCCCAAAAATAGGAATAGTAGCATAAGAGAGATACATCTGCAAGGTTCCCCCAAGTCTTTTTATCTAGGATCTTGACAAGAGCATGCCAAACTTGGGGGGAACATCAGAAACTACGATATCCATAAGTATATTCTTCATGGGCAACTAAAATAAGGTCACCACCATATCCTTAATGACTCCAAGACATTTGACTTTTTCTGGAGTCAAAAGAATATAAGTCATGATAGGTCTTTGTGACTTCTAACCCAAGTTCATCCATAAAAAACTTTGGCATAAGATTGTGGGATGCCCCTGAATCCATGAGACAATTGTGTAGCACCTTATCATGTATATTCAGTGAAGTATAGAAAGGTGGAGATGAGTCATCTTTGCCTTCTATCAAAGGACCTGAAATCACTGTTGGTTTTTCATCTTGCAAATTTATTGAGTCAGTGGCATTTGAAAATGATTCTAGCTGTAACATTTTGGATAAATATTTTTTTAAATCCTCATTTTTTATCAATTCCAAAAAAGGTACAGGGATCTTTATTTTCTGGATCTCATTCTCAAAACTAAAGGAAGGGGAAGGCTTCAAAATCTCTTTGGTTTCAGGAGGGTGATTTCTTATCAGAACTTGTGGGTTTTGAGAGTCTTTTTCCTTGCTTCTCATTGTCACAACCTTGGCAGAATCTTCTTTTTGAACAGGTTGATTAGGGGCATCAGTTTTTTCTTCATTCTTATTAGATCTCAGATTATATCTACTAGGATTTCCTTTGCTTTCTCTCCCTTTCTTAACTCATTAATTTGAATATCCATTAAAGATTTCTCATAAGAGGATTGAGTCAAGTGTGGGGATGGGGATGTATCACCTAAGAAATGAATCTCGGGATCAGATTCTACCTCTTCTTCTTCTTCATCAGCCACCAAATTATTTTTCAAAGGATCTTGTACCCTCTGATCATCTCTCTCTATATTTCTAGGATCTCTAGGAAAGATTTGGGGAGCATTATTTGGTCTCCTGTAGTTACCTCTGTTATCAATGTTTTGAGCATTTCGATATGTCTATTTCCCTTCTGATTTTAATTTCTCAATTTTAGTGGAAAGGGATTTTACTAATTTGGTCAAATCATCTACTTGAGAATGGACGACAGAGGAATCAGAAGTTGAAGCTTCATCTTTGTTTTTTCTCCTATCCCTATCAGATTTCTCTTTGATCTTATCTGATGCAACTATGTTGGATTCTACCTCTAAGGCAGCATATTGCATATGAACCAAAGAGGGTGACCTTCTTTCTCTCAAAAGGAGGCAGAATTTGGAATCAAATGCACTAGCATAAGTGATTTTTTCCATGGTTTCAGTGGGTTTGATCTCATCAGGAATCTTCTTGTACATTTTGTTAGATCTTTTAGAAAAGTCAGAGACAAACTCTCCTTCTTTCCTTTTCAAAGATCCAAATTCATTGATGTAGTACAAAAAATCATTTTTGTCACCCCAATGCCTCAAGAAGGCTTCATCCAATGCCTCAATACCAGTCATGGATCCAGGGGCCAGACCCCTAAACCACTTCCTAGCCTCACCAAAAAGTCTTTGGACGAAAATCCTCATCCAAACATCTTCATTTTCAATATTTTGGTTATCTGCATAGCTGTAGAAAGTAGCAAGATGTTCCTCAACTGTTACATCTTCTTCTCTCATGAAATTAGGCATGTATTTCAATTAATCTCTAGGAGGGAGAGAATTCACTGGTTGAGGTAGGACTAGAGGAGAAAATCTAGCAGCCACTATGGCATCCATCCTATTTGCAGGGGGGTTAACAACTGCCATTTGATTTTGGATTCTTGGTGAACAAGAAGGAGAAGGAAACTTGATTGTGTGTAGAGTTGGAGAGGAAGGAACGGATGAAGGGGGGGTTTCAGTTTTCACAATAAAAGGTTGAGTCTTGGAAGACGATGGTAAGGTATGAGAGGGATATTAAGTTCCTACTTCTTTGGCAGCAAAATTTTTAACAGAAAGAGGTGTAGCAAAACCTAAAGTAGGGAAATCTTCAAAACTATCAAGACTGAAACACTTCTCAATATCAGGGGAATAGAATATATCAATGTTTTCTTCTTTCAATTCAGTTTCAAAGGAAGAGTATCCAACAGGAAACTCTTCAAAATCAAGTTTTTTAGATACTTCAGCAGAAGATAAAGGAAGATTACTTGATAAAATAGTTGGAATATCAAGAGTAGAATCAGGCAACTGACCAAAAGCACTTATAGCAACAACAGAAAAACTTTTTTGAGAATCTTTTCCCTTCTTGATTATCTTCTATGGTTCAGCCTCAGGTGGTACCAAAGGTAGCTGTGGATTTTATCTCGTATGTCTGCCTTTAGGTGCCAAAGCTGAAACAATGGAGTCGCTAGGTGCAGGCTGCAATCTTCAAAATAATGAGTTCTAATGCACCTTTAGAACTAGAATACTGTGTCGTTTTAATCCTAGTGAAAAGTCTTCAAATCGCTCCCCGACAACGGCGCCAAGAATGTTAGCACTAGGAGTCACCTTCAGGTTGCATGGAAGGTAAGCCCGGTACCCATCAAGTTGTAAGTGAATGTAAGGATGTTTAAAGGGTCAAATGGAAAAGGACTCAAGTGATAATGTTCTAACTCAGATAACAGGGCTAGCATGCACCGGCAAATAAGGTCTTGGCCAATTTCAATTAGTAGTTTGGGAGTAAGTATGAATAGAGGGAAGACTTGAATGAGAGAAATGTAGGGGTTGCTGTAAACATCAGGTCTACAAAATCCTAAGGAGGAAAGTTTTTTAACACAAGATATTCTTGAACTGAGAAACTAAGGAAACTAAATAAAGATCATGATAACATAATGATCAAACATCCATCATAACATCACCACAATCATTCATGTGAATCATTCAAAGCATGAACATTTAGCATCATAAGCAAATAGGCTGAAAGAGAAGTTGATTTCTATTAGTCAAAAAGTCTTAAGTCCAGTACATCACTAGATCACAGTTACTTCATCAAAATATTACAATATAAGGGAGCCTTGCTCAACCATCCGAACCTACTAAAGAAAATGATCTATCTATTTATAACAAAAGGGAGGCAATAGTTGGAGCTACGAGCTGGCCTCCTTCCCTTGAAAAACTCTAAACATTTATTTCATCTAATCAACTTATCTTAACCACCTATGCTATAAAACAGGAAAATGTTGGTGACTAATCCAACTGAATTTCAAACTAATTTGATTCCCTTTTGCTGCGCAACTCCCTGTTTGCCATGTGTCTTTCAAAGCATATGGTTGTTTTCATGATGTCAGTTGTTTCTTCTCCATCCTTCTTCATCATCAACTTATCCAAAAAAAATTAGCTTGGTCCTCCTAGATCCTTGGTCTTTATTGGCAGCTCCTTGGGTAGCAAATCTGGGTAGCACACTACAAGGAGAAAAGGTAGCGCCTGTAGGTAGCATCACTGTGTTTCATATGTGTACAGACTCTTCTCTTTGTGAAATATTAGGTAGCACTTGTAGGTAGTGCCTCTGTGTTGTGCCTGTGTGCAGACCTTTACCCTCTGTGAAATATTCGGTAGCGCCATTAGGTAGCATCACTTACTCTGCACCTGTGTGCCAATTATTTTCCCTCTGTGAAATATTAGATAGCGCTTGTAGGTAGCGCCACTTATGGTGCGTCGGTGTGCAAGTTTAGGTAGAATTTCCAAAAACACAGTGCCTTCAACCTTGAACATGTGCTGAGCAATTTGTGGTTTTTCATGATGACAAAACCATTTTACTTAGGTGCCTTGATCGTACAATAGGTAGTGGCCTTTACCACTGGGGGAAGCTAGCACTTAGCAAAAACTCAAAACCCAAATAGTTAAGCGCTTAAAATCTGGTATAGATGGCAGAGATAATATGTGCATATTGGTTAACCCTCCCAAAAATATACATCCTCAAAAATGGGGCTTACCCTTTACCAGTTATTTTTTCATTTTGACACTTAACCTCATACTCTTTCTGGTAGAAAGAGAATCTTCAATTGACACATCAGACTTCTTCTTCTTAGCATTGACAGGCTTCTTTGGTGTAGTTGTGCTCTCCTTAGCTATTGGTTTTTCATATTCAATGGCAAATCCACCAACACCTATAGATTTATTTGGGCTACCTCATCTTGAAAATGCTTCAGCTCTGCCTTTAGCTTCCTGTTCTGAGATTGGAATCCTTTGTTTTTCCTGTAGAGAGTCTTAATCTATCTATGAAGGGGTCGGACCCTTATTGTTGCAAACCTTGCCAAGTTAAGGGTGTGATTGTAGCCATCCATAAGCTCTGTCATATTGTCTCTATTAGACATGGCTTCCTCTTTCAATTTAGCCACCTCATTTCTTGCATCCTTAAGTTGCCTGATAAGTCTCTTGAAAGTATGACTGTCAGGAGGAGCAGTGTTATGCACAGTCTCAAGAGGTTTTTTCTCAGTCTCTTCTTCTACCTGTATGAGAAATGTCTTATCCACTTCATCAGGTTTCTGGGTGGCTTTTCTTTTACCTTTCTTCCTCTGCACAATGGTTTCTTCATTTCTTATCACAGTTTCCTCAAAGTGCTTCACAAGGGTTTCCTCTTTTCTCTCCAAAGGTCTTTTAGTACCTTTATCCTTACCCTTTTGTACAGTGGTTTCTTGTTTCCCTTCAGTAGGCTAAGAACTACCTTTACCCTTCTTCCTCTGAATAAGGGTTTCTGTTTTTTCCTCCACGGGATTTTCAATGCTCTTACCCTTCTTCTTTTGAATAGGGGTTTCTGGTAAAGACTGCTCTTTGAAAACCTCCTTAGGAATTGATGACCTTGTGAAAGGATTTTTACCCTTGATTTCGACTGTTGGAGGAGAAGAGGGAGAGAGAATCTTCTTCCCTTTATTGGATGCAACTTTGGTAGAAGAAGGAACCTCTTCTAACCCTGGTGGAGGAGGAGGTGAAAAATCTCTGTGTGGAGAAGGACAAACTTCCTCCTCGGCCTCTATGACCTGCTTGTTGATCTCTGGAACTTGAACAGGGGTTCTCCCCTTTCTCTTCCTATTGGTCCTTGCTTTAGAAGTATTGGTGGGTGACAAAGGAATTTCCCTCTGTGATTGAGGAGTTGGTGCTAGATCCAACTTGAAATGAGAATTAACAACAAAATGCTCCCACGAAATCTTTTTCTTAACCGATTCCTCAAAGACCAACATTCTGATTAGTCCAGAGTGGAAAAGGCTAGAATCCACATCCTTGGATTTGGCTTGTATCCTGTCTGACATCTTACCTATACTCCTCAACAAGTAATAAGGAACATTCATCTCAACCTTACCAGTAAAATGTAGCAACAACCTTATATGGTACTAGTACAAGGTGTTGAATCTCCCTTCACAAGTAAAATATCTCTATATGATCTTCAGTAATCTGTCAAATTGTTCAATCAATTGACTCCTTGGAATACTTTTGGATGAGTCATTGGCTTGATATTCAGGTTTAAAAAGATCTTTTGCATAGGCTGAACTCAAAGCCATGGCTTTGAACCACCATTCACCTGTAATGGGGATTCCTATTGCAAATGAGATAGACGCTTCGGTCACTTCAAACTCTAAATCCCCAACCTTAGTTTTCTTACCATCAAACTGTAGTGCAAAGTGTCTTGCTACCTCTGGATGGTCTCTCTGCATGTTCTGACAGAAGGAGAGGCACCCTACTCTTTGAAAGGCCTCTCTTGCCATGGGTTATGTATCAAAAATATGCATGTCCACTAGTTTTGTCCTAACCACCTTGCCACCTTTGTGTGTCTTCCTCGATTGAGGAGTCTCCATGGCTCAGGCTGAGGATTTTTTAAAGGCTTAAGGGATGGTAATGATCAAGAAGGCTTTGAATAGGGCTTAAAATAGACAAGGCGGACTCTTTTAGACAGACTGATGCTAGTAAGCCAAGCTAGAATTTTTAGGAATTAAACACTTAGGCTTGTACATGTATTATGGAGTGTAAGCAGTGAGGAGGTAGTCTGAATTTGGCCCTCTACAATTGAGTGAAAATTCCAAACCCCAAGGTGAAACAAAGCAAGGAAACAGAGTTGGTTTGAGTAGCACCTCTGGGTAGCGCAACACATACACAGAGGATAGGCTATTTACAGACTTGCGACTTCAATGATTAAAGAAAACAGAAATGATCGGACATAGATATAGGTAAAGAAATTTACAGGTCCGAAGAGGAGAAAAACAAGGTTACCATGCAAATGTGGATCCCTTACTATTGTGAAAGCTTAGCAAAACAAAAACTCAAGCACAAATTTCCTATGAAAATTAATACGTAGAGGAGGTAACATAGGATACCTATGCAGTAGACACTTGTTGAGACCTTCAACGCAATCTTAGGATGAACTTTGAGAAAACCTCGGCCCTGGAATCTTTCTCAGCATCGGATTTGGTTGACATGCGGTCGCCTGATCAAAACTTACGAATTTGCATAGCGCATCACTATTGAGTCTCTCAAAATTAGAAACCGTTACCAAAGCTCATAAATGCAAGATCTTTGAAGGCATATTTAACCGACTTCTGGCACTGAAAATAAGGGACATGACATCAGTCATGGAAATCATGGCTCGGGGTGGAAGTGTGATGAACGTGATAGGTGCTACGGAACTGTCTGATGAGTAGGCAACGCATCCACTTCAAAATGTGATTAGATAGGTAAGCGAGGATGTTGAGGTATGCCTATTGGGTCATGAGTGAGGAGAGAGGAGTGTTACATCAATCTAGTCATGGGAGGGATCGACCTAGGGACAATTCATGAAGGGGACCAAAATGAGTCATGAGATAAAATGTTTAAAGGATCAAAAACCAATTTGAGGATCAAATAAGAGCTAAGACTCAAAAAAAATTAATTCCTATGGGGTCCTACCAAACATAAATTTTAAATGGATGAGACTTTAAAAGAAAAATTAAAATCTAAGGCTTGAAAAGAAAATTGAAAACAAACTAAAAGACCCAAGGCAATTTAGTGTGATAACAATTGGTGTTCCAAATCATGTTCTCGTTCTACTGTCATACTTCCCTTACCTTTTGTGGATCATTTGCAGTGAAGAGAATAATTATATTACCAAGCAATCTGGGTGGCTATGATAGAAGTTTTCTTTCACCTAGCATTTCTTAAAAATCAGTTAACCTAGGATTGTACCTAAATAAGCTCTTTTCTGGAGCCCATGTGTTTGTTTTCATTTTTAGGTAAAGCAGTGTACATATTTCCTTGTTTTCTTCTATGAAAGTTCTGAGCTAGACTCCATATCCCAACAGCTAAGGCACTGGAACTATTGGTTCTTAGCATCTCGTAGGGAGCATTCCATCCCCTGTGGATCCAAATGTTATCACATAAACTTTTCAAAGCCTTAGGGGTTCATGGTTTCTACCTAAGTCTGTATTTTTTCCTGTCTATCCTCCTTCCATAGATCCATTCTTAAGTTTTTCCCTTTCAGCTTGTAGAACGATCTACATCTACCCTTGATCGTTTGAGCAACCTTTTGTTATGTTTTCTCCTACCTGAGAAGTCTCGGCCCTAATCTCTCTTGTTTTCTCTAAGTTGATCACTTCTCTCTTTACCTATGTCATTGATCATTTGTTTTCCCGAGCCCTCAGTCAGTCACCCAGGTAATTGTTCACAGAAACCACAACCATAAGCACAAGCGCAACACTTAGAGTGGGTTGTTATGGACTTAAATCAAGAAGAAGGTAGTTTTAACCTTTCAACGATGGAGATCCAATTAGGATTATCGATCAACGAATCGCTTTCTTTCGGAAGGTCAAAGTTACGCGAAGGTTAGCGCCAGAGAGGGCCTGAAATCAAAGGTCAAGCATAGATTAAATATGGGTTGTGGATCCCATTGGGAGAGATCAACGGTGGAAAATTATCACAGGAATCATGAGTTTCAAATGTTGTTAAAGTTTTTCGTCGAGGATCTGAACTCCCGAGAACCGAAATCAACATGAGTCGTTGATCTTGAAAGGGACAGGTGTCATCTGATCCAAGTATTCGAGGAAATGAGCTTCGGGATAATTTAAGTGAGGAATGTGCCAAAGTCCCAATGTGTCGATTGTCGATGTGTCGATGTGTTGATATGCCTAAGTCTCGAAACCTGGGATTCGTGAGAGTCATCCAATCCAGCGGGGACAGGTGGCAGTGGATTAATAAATGTGTCGGAACTAGGTTTTGTGGGTTTTGATTTAAGCCACAAGAAAATGTCATGAAGCACAAAATCATGAAATCAATCTAGGTCATCCAAACCAGAGGAGCACGTGGCACCTGATCAGAGATTTTTCGGTTTCGTGGATCATGAATTCTGAAGTCTAGCATGTAGGAATCCCCGAAAGGCAAAATCCTAAAACACCTTTGGAGATAGGTGTCAGGTCAAGGCTCGTGTTCATGCGAAAGTAAGGTTTTGGAGAAGCATCTGACCCCTAGTCACATATAGAGGACTATTTCAGAGCCTAGAGGAAGCATCGCATTCGTTGGTTGAAAAGAATATCTGATTGTCAGTCCGATAAGAAATTTCGTCGATTCTAATATCGGGAAATATAAAGGTGAGCCATATGAAAAACCCTGAAATGTGAAATGTCGAGATTTCATTAGCACATGTTCATGGCCCTGGGTGACATTGAGGAGGGATTAGAGGAAATGAGGCTAGCTTCTAAGCCTTGGAGAGCAGGCACATGTTCATCCCCTGATAATTTTGTCTCGGACACTCTCCAGGGAAAAGCAGTTAATGTAAATTCAGTGGGTGGTTGAGACCTTAGCTCAATCCATAAATGGAAGGCATGGAGGTTCTGGAGCAGTCAGCCCATGGTACCCATGTGGATGGATTTCCCTGCCACAGCCATACCAATCTGATCTTATGTCTGACAGAGGAGTGCAAGTGTAGCCTGATAGAAGAAGATACAGACACAAAGCTTTGATTTTTATAGCTAGGTCACACTTCTGGTGTTGGCAAGTTGTTCTGAGTATAAATACTCAGCTTTGATATTTTTTTATGGTCAATGGTTGAGTTAGGCTCATGTATTGTAAAGTTTTAACGAAGCTCTAGTTCGTCTGGTTATGTATCTATAGTTGAGACTTCTTGTTTAATGTAAGTCAGCTTCTTTCATATCTCTGTAAACAATTTTGTTGGAACACTCGGGCATGGAGGATCCAATCGAGGGTAGTTATGTTTTGTGATGTAGGTTTGATCACAGTGACATCGCGACTAATTTTAATCATTTTCTGTGTTGACCTTTCCCTCCAACACTGAAGGACTCAGGCATGGATGATCCAGTCGATTCATTGTTATTTAATTGTGATGTATGTTTGATTTCAGTTCAATGGTAACTTCATTCAGTTCCTTAAAACTCTGAACCAAGAGGATCTTGTCGTCTGAGTTTTTCCTCTTTAGGTTGTTGGAAGACCGAATGTCCATAGCAAACCTCTTCACTCTCCTCAAGTTCTTCCCCCTACTCACCTTTATTACAACTTACTAACTGAAGTTATATCAAGACCTCATCTACTTATGCACACCAGCCCAGTTTTCTGAGTTAAAGCGACATAATCATGAGGTTGCGTCCATTAGACCACCCTTAAATTTATTCATTGTGACATATGAACTGATGGGTATTTGGATTACCTCTGTCGCAATCCAGAGGTTACTTCTAGTGCTAAAAATTTGGTTAATAGATTGCAAGTCCCTACAAATAATATTCACAGCATACAGGTTGAGGGTGAAAATGCTCAAATTTTTAAATATTTGAAGATTACCATGGATAAATATGTGTTGCATTGATATTTTTATGTTATGGATATGGATGAAGTAGATATTTTTTTGGGATATCCTTGGATAGAATCAGTGAGTACCATTAAGATTAATGTGCAAAAGAAGTTTTTGAAGTCATGGTACAAGAAAAAGAAAATCACATTGCAGAATGTATTTCTTAGTAAGAAAGATGGGCCCACAAAGGCCAACAAAGAAGTTATTGTCGAGTTCGAAGTTGAATCAGAGGTAGAGTCTACATAAGGAGAGGAAGAAAAACCACAGGAAGGACACAATCAAGAAGATAAGGTGGTCCTTGACTCAAAGGCACAATGTGTTGCGGATTTGTAGAAAAAAGAACACATTCTTATAGTTGTTGTATATTGTCATCCACATCATATTGAGAAACAACAAATATCAAGGAAAGGGCGTGAGCATCAACACACTTATGAACCAGTAGGAAACTAGAAAGGAAAGCAATCTAGAGGTGGATGGAGGCCTACCAGCACTACAGGAATACATCACACTAGAGAACCATTCCCATGGAAACACCGAGAGGATGCAGATCCATATCATGGTGGAAAGGCACCAGTTGGACATCATGTTCATCTTCCATTAGGATGGATGGATGGTCATACTTTGTATCAGTTGGCTACATTGCTTAGTCGGTCATATTGTATGGTTTATTCTCGCGTTTCGAGGATGAAACAAGTGAAGGGGGGTGGAATGTAGTATACCTAGGGAGGTAATATGGGGTACCTAGGGAGGTACCCAGTGAGAATGTGATTATGTATTATTAGTGGAAGTCATTCAATGTAAGGTGGAATAGGTCCACTATATTAAATAAATCCCACTATGGTAGTTAGATATAATAAATAGGCTTTCTAGAAGATTTCTTCTATAGAATGTTCCTAAAAGATAGAGAAAGCTATATAAAGAAGTGTAAGCAATGTATTGGAGCATGGTGAAGAATATTTGTATTGTACAAGCAAGTATTTCTTGAGGATTTTTATCCTCCATAAGGATTAATATATGGTGTTACCCTACCTCAAGGGTTTTGTCTACATTCTTGTGTTCATTATTGGTGAATGGTTTGGTTTGGTTTATGCTTGGTTATTTCTGAAGTATATTTTCATATCTACTTAAAACTGACTCTAAGGTATTCTTACCATATTCCTTTACCAATATCAACCATTCCATAAGATTCATTCATCTTTACTTGATCTCCTGTAAATTTAGGTGTTTCCATTGATTCTTAATTGAGGTCCAACCCAAACCTCAAATTAAAACCTCAATATATTAGAAAACATGATTTCAAATAGTTGTAATCCTTGTTCCAATATAATCTTCTATGTTTTCTCTTTCCAATGGCTTTTGAATCAACTCAATCAGAAATCCCAATCAAAAGTTATGATAGTTTTAAGTAAACATACCTTTGAAACCCTGATTTGGAATTTGTCTTTCTGAACGACCTCCCTTCTGATGTATTTATGAAATTTAGGCCCTTTTGAGTCTAAACTTTTGGCTTGTAGTACTCTAAAAAAATTTCTCTACAATGCCACATGTCTGACCAAAACTGGATGTGCCAAGTGAAAGTTAGGGTAACTTTCCCAAAGGCTTGTTGATTTTTGGCCTTTCCAGGAGAGAAAACTTGTACAGAATGCTACGTGTCGAATACATAATACTAGATTCTGAAATGTGTACCATAAATACTATTAAATGTACTTTTTCCAATTCAATAGGTCTCACTAAATTTGGATTCTTTCTGAAGAATATGTGACTTTTTTACCCGGAAATCTTGTTTGAGACTAGTTATAGAAATAGTCAAAAACCCTATCTTCCACAGGGTATATATCTGAAAGTATAACTACCCAAAACTTGAAATTTATACCACAAGTACCTCTCTATGTATTCTAAATAAATTCCAAGTTTCTTTATTTTAAGTGGCCTCCAAAAAACATTAGAGAATATTCCAAGATGACTTGCTTTAGGAATCAAAACCCTAGGATCGATGCTATGATACCAAATATAATGTTCCAAAATCTTAAAATATCATAACATAATAGAAGTACAGGGCATGCACAAAATGTGAGAGTGTAAAACAACTCCAAGATAGATAATTTATACAATAAATTATTAAGGAATAGGATAACCTCCTCTAAATAACCAATTACATCCATACATGACAATTCACATCTCTATAATAATGAATACATGGTCTCTATATATACCTATTCACACATACGCATGAGGCACCTTTACTATGAGGATGACCCTATTACATATATATTTACACATGATCCAGGTGGATATCGGTGGCCACCCACCTTTTCTGACTGGCTCAAAACAGTTTTCTGGCAATTTTGGCAATTTACTATTTTTAGCAGGATTTAACTTCCGGGGCCATTTTAAGGGCCTAAATGAAGGTTTTTTGAGATCAAGGTTCTCAATGATAGCCAAAGGCATGATTGAGCCCCCAAAATGAAACTCCTCAACGATACATTTCCAACGAGCTATCACACGCCTAAAACGGAGATCGTATGCAAAAGTTACGACCCGGGAAGTTGATGTACTAACTTACCCAAACTGGGCCAACATGACTTTTGGCGCTTCATCTCCTAGGGTTAGGTTTTTGGATGTCTATGAATTTTTGCATTCTAGTCTATTGTAAAAAGTCCTCTAGAGCCTCATTGTAATCATCTTCTCACGGATGCGAGTAGCAGCCACATCTCTTCTCAGAGATAAGCTACCAACGCCATAGCTAGTTTATTTCCATTCTGTCTGTAAGCATATTTCAGTCATTTGTTATTAATGAAATGAAGTCTTATTTCCACGGCATCTCTGCGTTTATGTGTATTTATGTATTTCATTGTGTTCCTACATAAATCTGGATCAGTGGTATCAAAGTGGTCTGCTCATTGTCGATCCTTCTTTGCATGTCCCCAACGAGATCGGGGTATAAGGAGTTGGGGCTCGATCTAGTTTAACCTTTGCAAGATCAGCCTCGCAAACCCCGAAGACCGCCCATGGGGGAAGAAAATAAAGATGAGGGAGCAGGAGATCCTATCAAAATGTTGCTCGAGGAGGCCCTCGAGAAACAAAGGAACGCG
>JZKD02S1915111.1:3508-14918 GCA_000966675.3 Picea glauca
ACTGGACTGATTGGTAGACATCTATAACCCCTGGAGTCAACACTCCACCAGGTGAACTTGTGGGAGACTAAGGGTTCTAAGGAATAAGGCCCCCACCTTATTTCATGCCCCTTAGAATCATCGTGAGCGACTGTCACAGTCTGCCCTCATGGCATCGTGGATCCTCTCGAACTAGGTAATCGTTAACCTATAGTTCGAGCCACGACGGGAGTGCTAGTAGGTCGTGGTAGGGCTGTTGTCCACCCCTCTCCCTCAACCTCTCTGGAACTCATGTGTGGCCCCTTTACTCCATATGTGGGTCTTGTCGGCAAGCTATCGTCAGCCTGCATCATCGACAATCGTGTTAGAACATGTCAAAAATCAAATCATCAAATCAATGAAATATCACAGTAAATAAATCAACCCAAATAGAACACTCCCTGACTCAATTCGGAGTCCAAGGGGGTTCTACCGATGCCGCTGCATCCTCAAGGTCCAAAACCCTGCATACTCAAATAAACAGAGTCATCAACACTTGTCTACAACAAAGTAGTCAAAACATCATGTCATCTATCATAACGCATCATAATCAAGGATAAATAGTTTATCATCAGAAAAGTCCAGATCACTTGCAAGCAAGTGTCCTCAAATAATAAGTGTTCTCAGTGTGCCAGAGCGGGATGTTACAAATTGCTTTCCCATATTTTTTCTCAAAATCACATGCCCATATTATAGTCCTGGAAGAATTTTTAAGATAATAGACTCTTAAAGATTGAAAAAATTAATACATAAATGATAACAATTAACCATGTATTGATAAAATAGACTAAAGCTAATTTAAATCAATGCATAATCAATTATTCAAAGAATATGAAGATATTATAATGAAAATAAAACCATTTTACTCACAGGACAAAAGCCATTAAGCAACTTGGAATTCCATATTCTTCTTTGAAAATACTTGTCCATTCTCTCAAAGATTCCAACCACCTGTTACTCCATTTGAAAAGAATAAAAGTTTACAAAATAAATAATATACAAAAGAGAAAGGATAAAAATCATCCTCTCCCATTCTTGGATTGTCACATACCCACTACGACAAAAATAAAATTTTCGCTCTTCCTCAAGGGATAGAATCCCCGAACTCCTACGGGGGCCTAGCACAGGCTAGCTCTTCTCTTATCCACATTCATGTGATTGTTGGTAATGACCACAGGCCAAGCCAAGAGGCGCCTTTCGCATTTCATGAATCAACGACGCAAGAGAGTCAAGTATTTCGACTCTTCAAACCCCAAAACCTGAAATCTTACCTTCGATGAGATCGACGGTTGTGAATCTCCCCCTGATCCGATGGTCCTAGCCATATCGAGATTTCGGTAACCGGGAGTTCAAAATGTAGCGACCCAAACCACTGGTCACTCCATTCCTTGAACTCCGATACATGAGTTCGTGTATGAGATCAACAACCCTTGTTGATTTGGATCTGATGGTAACTATCCCTCCTGAGCTTAAGGGTGTTGAAAGACACTCAGTCTTAATCGTGTGTCGGGGTTTCGTATACCGGGATTCTGCAACTTGAAAAGACGAGGGGTCTTTCCCTCTGGTTTCCCGGATGCCGAAATGCTGAAACTTATTCACACTAAACCGGATCATCCATAGAGTGCATCGGGGTTTTGTATACTGGAATTTTACGACTTGTGAAGATGAGGGGTCTTTCCCTCTGGTTTCCCAGATGTTGAAACGACGAAAGTTATTCACACTAAACCGATAGTCCAGATCACTCATGGATCAACAACCACGATCACGTTGCAATTTCATGAATTGTGAGTTCGTGCGGTCTTACCCTTTGACCACTCCAAGTTGCGAGTCAGCGAAATGCTACCCAACTGCCACATGTCTTGTGCCAACGGAAGGTTCCAAATACTTCGGGAATTTCAGAACTTTGATAAGTCCTCTCTCCCTTGCATGCACCAGGTTAAACCTCGTGTGCCTTTTTTGGATCCGATAGCTATCGATTCCCTGCGCTCGATCTGATGGTTCAAATCTATTCTCCTACGCACTCTTCTCCCACTGTCTGGACGTAGGCTCCAACGGTCCAGATTTTCACTTGCGAATCGACGATTCGCCCTTCAGGACATTGGGGAAATCCTCACCTCTATTTCCCCGAATTGAACCAATGGTTCAGATCCGATTTCGATCCCAGTCTATTTGTCACTCTTGAGATTTCATACGCTCTGAAGCCTCCAAAGGGTTTGTCAACCTCTGCACTCCATGCAGGGTTCTTGCACACAACAGTGCGATCCTTCTTGAGCTTGTCTAGGACTTAAGGAGTTCTGGGTTTAGTTTGCCTCGCAGAGAGCCTGTGTCGATCTACACTACCTCTCCTGAGATTAACAAACTTCATCCTCCAAGGGAATATAAACAATTAGGAGAGTTTGCATGCGTACATGACACAAGCATTTACGAGTATAAAATCATCTCCTAACCATATAATTTCTTACTGGCCTAGTTATACAATTAAGAAGAAATAAGGGGGATACAGTATATCCATTAAGAAATATGTACAATTCCTGAAACATACATAGTTACGACTAAATTACATAGGGTAGGAAATCTCTTATCTATTATAGGTTTCTACCAACCAACTAACTGTGGGTGTTCATCCTTCCACTCGACCATAGGCACAGAGGCATTCATTCTTAGCACTCTGGCCACCCCCATGCCAAGCCATGATATCACTAGGGAATTCTCACACTTCTCGAGGGTTCTTCCTCTATTTCAGCTTTTGTTTGGGTCCTATTCTCTATAACTCAGAGCTTTCTCTCTCATTTATGGCCTCGACAAGGTTTCTCAGATGCTCCTCAGCATCAAGCTCGTGGCCTTTAGTTCGTGACTCGCTGGAGATCTCCGCCCATCTCCCTTGCGAGATTATGCTCTCTTTTTCTGGTGTCTCCTCTCCCATGTGTATCCCTCTTACCTTGGAAGGTTTTTCGACCTATCCTGTTCCTTCTGTCGGAAGGAAGCTCAGGTCTGCAGGTCCCTGTGGTACTTCGGGCTGACAACCCATGTTTCCATTCATGGGGGTGGTTGATAATTCAACCATCGGTCCTTTCTTCATTAACTAATTTCTCTCCTTGGGATCCAAAGGAGGTTGTCATCCTCATCAAGGGAAATTTGGGGTTATTTGTCATAGTGAACCCTCTCTTATAGTTTTCACATTCTTCCTCTAGTGATATCATGGCCAGTACTTTCAAGGCTTCACCCCCACAGTCAGTTATTGGAAACTCAAACAATAATACATTTACATTTTCCTCATGCATTAGCATGGTAATTCCCATTTTATGATTAATTACAAATTGGGGGAAACATGGTGTTACAATTCCCTCCCCCTTAAAGGAACACCGTCCTCGATGTTCTTTCTCAAAAAACACATGTCATTCCTTTCTCATTCATCCACTTCAGAAGTCTTGACCTTCATCCTCGGTCAGGTCCTCTTTCAGGATCTTAGTCTTCGTCATCTGCCTTCAATAATTCTTGGACAACAAGCACATTAATCACAATTTTGTGCAAAAACATCTTACTGTTGTTCAAAATTCAAAATGAAATTTTCATAATCTTAGCACAATACTTATCTATGCAGTTTGTGGATCTGTATCCACATGGTAGTTTTGTTATCCATACTCATCGCTTTCCTTGATGTACCCATTGGGTGCATGATTCCAATTCAATAGTTCACAAGAGCTATCATGATTTCATCTTCCTTTCTCATGCATCCCCTTCACTGTTATATAGTGAAGGGGATGCCTGAGAAAGGAAGATGAAATCACCCTCTAGGCCCAGGCTTAGGCATCCCCTTCACTGTTATACAGTCCCTTAGGAGATCCATATTTCCCTACCAAGGTTTTCTCACACATGAAAATTTTAGAGACTCTATCGAGTCTTAAAGTTGAGGCGTCCCTCAGACTTGCTCTGTCGAGGTGTACCTCTAGCTTGTGTTACCTCAACACAATAATTTTCAGGCGATCATGGCTTATCACGGGGTTTTCATGGCTCAACAATAGCCTTTTTTTTTTCATCATCTTCAGCTTTGACAGCCTTCATCTATTTCTTCTGGACAGATCTTTTCTCCTCACCTGTGTCACAGACATACAACATTCATGAGACATCATTATAAATTCCAACTTTTAGAATTTTTATTGAAAATCTGTCACCCACAAATTTTTCCAATCTCTTCCTTTATTTTCAGATATGTTCCATACGAAACTAGATTCACAAGCATGGGACTTTCTTTCCCATAACATTTTAGCTCAACAGGAAATCAGTCTTCCTTATGGGCTTACAACATTGCCATATCCAAGACTCTTTCTTTCTACAATCATTCCTTAGGTAATGAAATTGTTAGTTCTCACGCACATACATTTTTATCGCACCTTTTCAACTTCATCACAACAATTTCAGAATTGTGCATACTAACAATCAAATTCAATTTCTCAAAAGGAAATACCATTCCTCGCTGTTTGGCTCAACAGGAAATTGGTCTTTCCTATGGGCTTACCTCACTGCCATATCCATGACCCTTTGCTTCCTGCAATTCATTCTTTCCACAGCCAAACAAACTGTTAGTCTCATCTCAACATACCAAACTTTTCAAAACATAATTCAACATTTCAGAAGGGTTTTATCCAATATGCATTTTTGCATTGCTTTTCAAGTTCGTCACACTTTATGACCGATTCTTGGCCATGGGGTGTTGGAATTTAACCAACCTTTTCCTCATATGGTTTATTCATTTTCTTTCATTCTTATAGTAGAACCATACTGCCTGCTATAGGCCGATCAAGATCCCAAATCAATACACATGAACTCAAAATATTCACATGAATGCCTTTACACATTCCTTGATTGTCAATGCATTCATGAATTATTCCAAGGGTTACAAACAATGTTTAATACTAGAGGTTCATACCTCCATCATTCCGGTTCTTCGTCCTGAGTCATACTTACTTGGGTATCCAAGGCATACAACTGCCTTTCAAGTTTATGCATAACACTAAGACAATAAAATATTTTAGAAGGGGTTCTTACCAAATCCCTTCATACCTTGTGCCACATAGGCATGGATATCTTTATATCGTTTCTTGGCTGCTAGCACCCTCTTTCTTATTTTTACCTCATCACCAGTGCTTTATGGGGACTTTTACAACCATGTCAACAATCTTTCAGTCACAACCTTCTCTTGGTCATTCTCTGTTTGAGGTTGCCCATCATTGGCAACTGTCTTCCTCAATAGCTCCAATTCATTTCTATACACAGCATGCATCATCATAGACACAATTACATTAGTCGTAATATTAAACCAAATGCATGTATCATAACGTTCGAATTCATAAACATCATCAAATGTTTCCATAAGTGCAACACAACCAAATTTTGATTGTATCTTCGACAATACAATCCTTATTACTTATGGTGTCAAGACCTTTTTATTTTTATTGGCGTACCATCTTTCTCATCCAAGGGAAAACATAATACTCAGCGAGGAAAGAGTTGAGGACTCTCCCCCTCTTCCAACTCTTCCTACACCGCCCTAGGACTTTTCAACCCAGCCGAGTTATCTCTAAGGCCTCACTGTCTCTTCTCTACTTTTGCAATTCTACTCCCTGTCGGGATCTTCCTGCTCTTTTCCTTGAGCCGCCTTGGTTAGGCCTCACCCTAACCCTTTTTGGGATACCGCAACATGCTTTAATAGAAACTCTTTGCTCATAATGAATCATGAACATGTGCATCCTACACACTTCCATTCGGTTATTGGAATGGTCAATATTCAGTTGTTAGTCTTCTATTAATTACATGATTCTTTCAAAATGTACTCCAGGATTCTTATATATGGATAGGCCTTGTAGCCCATTGTCCAACCTTCAACAATTTTTAGGGTTGTGACTCTGTTCCTCTGACAGAGTCCTTATATAGTTCCTTCACCAGGAACTCCTTTGGTATGCAACTTCCTTGTTTCATATCCATCACTATTTGTGATGGCCTCAAGCTCGAATTAGCTTCAGCTTATTAATAAGCATTCTTTAAGGGACATAGACATACCTTTCTGGTATGTATTCCAGATTATGCATCGACACATGTTCTAGGTTTTTGCTAACTTACATCCATGATGTACTTAGCTATACTCATAATCATAAGCCTATGTGAAGTTGCCATAGGTATATTTTATAGCCCACATGCATCTTTACTGTTAAGATCAGTCAATTCAGATTCATTCACAATCCTTCTCATGTGATTCTCAAAGGCATAATCATTTGTCTCTTATTATGACAAGAGAGAATCTTTGCTCATTTACCCTTTCATCTAATTATATTGGTACTTCCTGAGGAAATGGAATACATTCCCCTCAAGTTATTATTTGGAACAAAACTTTCATGACTCCCCAGAATGGAGTCAACTATGCCTCCATAGTATTCATTTAATCTGGACAAGAGCAATACTTGCTTCACGTTTCACTCATCGGGGAAATCATATTGGGCCTCTAGTATAATTATACTCTTACATCATACATGTGCATTACTTGCACGTTTAATATCATTCATACCTTACCGGTATTAATATAAGGCTTCCTATTATGAAGCTTCACAATGCATTAAACTCATGCACTCAAGTACAATTGAACACAACTAAGTATTCATCATACTAGTTCACGCCATCTCCTCACGTGACCACTGGCGGTGACCATGATCCGAACTAAAAGGCACTTCACATTTCACGATTTTGGGATTCCTGTTGCAAGGAACTCTGGTTCCTCGATCCCCAAAATATGAAAACCTGAAAGACCAAGGCTAAGGTTTTCTCGGCTCTTTTATTCACATGACCCTTCGCTCGGAACCAGGGGTCAACTCCTAGACACGCATCAGGATCCCGTATTTCGGTGAATCTACGGACAATGCTCCACCGTTTCCCAAATGTCTAATCCATAAGGGTCCAACAACCTGGATCCCACAGTGCAGATCTCTCTGACAATCAATGGTCTTGATCAAATATCGGCGTTCCACCTTTCAGGATTCTGGCGGAGTCTTCACCTCCTAACTCCTGATTTCAAATCCCCAAAATGTGTATGTGTCAGATCAACGATCCACCGCCTGTCTCGATCCAATGGCTCAGGTTGGATGTCAGGATTTCATGACATGGAAGTTCTCAAAACTCTACTCATTGACTTCTAAACCTCTGAATCCCGAAGATCCGATTACACCGGATCTACGGTTCAGGTCATCCGCTAACCAACGGCCCTGATTGAATTGATGATTTACCTTGCGCGACTTTGGGAAAGTCTTCACTTCTATTTTCTCAATAGCCGAAACCTCGAAGCTCTATATCAACGACTCTCATTGATTCCAATCTAATGGATACTATTCCTCCTAAGTTTGTGAGTGATGAGAGGTTATCATCCTTATCTTCTCCACTGATCTATTAGATCCAACGGTTCACAGAATTTTGGTATTCCTCCCTCTGAGAATTCCACCATCCATTCAGATTTTCAATGACTTCCAGCCACAAACTTGGCATCAACTCTTTTGGAATCAACCTCTATGTTCAACCTCCGAATCTTTCAAACTTTAACACAAGCTTGTTTCTATATGCACTCCTTGTGCTCTATATGCACACTCGGCATACAAAATTTCCCTGCTATTTTTTCTGAGCTTTTAAGTTACTTACATGACTAATCTCATAGTCATAACTCATATGGATGTTACCCTTTCTTTATGGGAACAACCAACAAGGGTCACTCTTGGGAATTAGCAACAGTCTCAAAGGACTCCTCTTAATATTGTTTAAACAGATTATCCTTATTGTCGATTCTAACCATTATATGTCAGATAATCTGACCCTACATATTTTCATTAGTCCTCTCAATCGTGAGAAGTTATATGCTCAGAGTTTAGTCTTTTAATAATACAGTAATTATAACTTTCTAAGGAACTTACGAGTCCTTACCAGATTTCCTAAATCATGAAGGAGTTCTTCATGAGGATCTTAATTCTTACCTAACCAGCCATCTCAATTGCAAGAGACTCTACCTGCTTTAGTAGGTACCCATCGTCACACTATAACATAACAACTCAGTTCATGTCCCTTTTCTGGCTTGTGCAGCTTCATAACACAATTTATTCCACCTCTTTTATTCACACTTTGGTCTTATTAGTAATATTGATCAGTGCATCCCTACTCCTATAAGAGTAGTTATCATTTTGAAAAAGGAACAATATAATTCCTTTGCTGGAATTCTGTAGAAATTCCCAAATTACAGTTTCATTCTGCAGTCCTTTTCCTTAAAGAGAAAATGCAGATAACAATATCTCCTTATGTGACTCGTACATGAGCCCAAGTAGGCCAAGTGTTGTAACCATGCTATGATACCAATTTGTCACATATGCACTATGGAAAAAATAAAATTTTCGCTCTTCCTCAAGGGATAGAATCCCCGAATTCCTACGGGGGCCTAGCGAAGGCTAGCTCTTCCCTTATCTACCTCCATGTGATCGTTGGTTATGATCACAGGCCATGACAAGAGGTGCCTTTCGCATTTCGTGACTCAGCGATGCAAGAGAGTCAAGTATTTCGACTCTTCAAACTCCAAAACCCGAAATCTTACCTTCGATGAGATTGACGGCTGCAAATATCCCCCTGATCCGACGGTCCTGGCCGTATCGGGATTTCGGTAACTGGGAGTTCGAAATGTAGTGACCCAAACCGCTGGTCACTCCATTCCCCAAACTTCAATACGTGAGTTCGTGTATGAGATCAACGACCCTTGTTGATCTGGATCTGATGGTCACTATCCCTCCTGAACTTAAGGGTGTTGAAAGACACTTAGTCTTAATTGCGCGTCGGGGTTTCGTATACTGGGATTTCATGACTTGAAAAGATGAGGGGTCTTGCCCTCTGGTTTCCTGGATGGCGAAACACCAAAACTTATTCACACTAAACCAGCTCATCCATAGAGTGCATCGGGGTTTCGTATACCATAATTTTACGACTTGCAAAGATGAGGGGTCTTGCCCTCTGGTTTCCCGGATGCCGAAACGTCGAAAGTTATTCACACTAAACTGATGGTCTATATCACTCATGGATCAACGACCATGATCACATTGTGATTTCGTGAATTGTGAGTTCGTGCGGTCTTACCCTTTGACCACTCTAAGTTGTGAGTTAGCGAAATGCTACCCAACTGCCACGTGTCCTGTGCTGATGGACGGTTTCGAATACTTTGGGACTTTCAGAACTTTGACGAGTCCTCTCTCCCCTGCATGCACCAGGTTAAACCTCATGTGAATTTTCTGGATCCGATGGCTATCGGTCCCCTGTGCTCGATCTGATGGTTCAGATCTATTCTTCTGCACACTCTTCTCCGACTGTCTGGATGTAGGCTTCAACGGTCTAGATTTTCACTTGCGAATCGATGATTCACCCTTCAGGACTTTAGGGAAATCCTCACCTCTATTTCCCCAAATTGAACCAACGGTTCAGATCCGATTTCAATCCAGGTCTATTTGTCACTCTTGAGCTTTCATATGCTCTGAAACCTCCAAAGGGTTTCTCGACCTCTGCACTCCATGCAGGGTTCTTGCACACAACGGTGCGATCCTTCCTGAGCTTGTCTAGGACTGAAGGAGTTCTAGGTTCGGTTTGCCTCACAGAGAGCCTATGCCGATCTGCACTACCTCTCCTGATCTTAACAAACTTCATCATCCAAGGGACTCTAAACAATTAGGAGAGTTGGCATGTGTACATGAAACTGTGTCCGGGGTCGACGAACACACAGTTCGTGACTCTGGCTCATGTCTCCACAAGATACAAACATTTACGAGTATAAAATCATCTCCTAACCATATAATTTCTTACTGGCCTAGTTATACAATCAAGCAGAAATAAGGGGGATACAGTATATCCATTAAGAAATATGTACAACTCTTGAAACATACACAGTATAACCAATTCATACACAGTTACGGCTAAATTACACAGGGTAGGAAATCGCTTATCTATTACAGGTTGCTGCCAACCAACTGACTATGGGTGTTCATCCTTCCACCCGACCATAGGCACAGAGGCATTCATTCTTAGCACTCTGGCCACCCCCGTGCCAAGCCATGATATCACCAGGGAATTCTCACACGTATCTAGGTTTCTTCCTCCATTTCCACTTCTGTTTGGGTCCTGTTCTCTGTAACTCATAACTTTCTCTCTCGATTATGGCCTCAACGAGGTTTCTCAGATTCTCCTTGGCATCAATCTTGCGGCCTTCAGTTCGTGACTCGTTGGAGAGCTCCGCACATCTCTCTTGTGAGCTTACACTCTTTTTTTTTGGTGTCTCCTCTCCTGTGTGTATCCCTCTTACCTTGGAAAGTTTTTCGACCTATCCTGTTCCTTCTGTCAGAAGGAAGCTCAGGTCTGCAGGTCCCTGTGGTACTTCGGGCTGACAATCCATGTTTCCATTCATGGGGGTGGTTGATAATTCAACCACCAGTCCTTTCTTCATTAACTGATTTATCTCCTTGGGATCCGAATGAGGTTGTCATCCTCATTAAGGGAAATTTGGGGTTATTTGTCATAATGAACCCTCTCTTATAGTTTTCACATTCTTCCTCTAGTGATATCATGGCCAGTACTTTCAAGGTTTCACCCCCATAGTCAGTTATTGGCAACTCAAACAATAATACATTTACATTGTCCTCATGCATTAGCATGGTAATTCCTATTTTATGATTAATTACAAATTGGGGGAAATAGGGTGTTACATGGATCCTATGGCTCCGATCTTTCCCATATATTTATACAATGAACAAACAGTCTGGGCATCAAAATTAATTTTCGCCATCTGAAATTTGCCTCGTAAAGAGACATCAATATATCTCAAATCGTGCATTTTTTTGGGAAAATTCCTAAGCGTAAGGTAAATCGGTCCATTTGTGTTCTGGGTTTTCAACCGTTTCTTCAAATTCCTCACGGTTTGGCTGAAATCAGTCTTGTAAAATCGTTTGTCTGATCTTGACGCCTTTCCAAATTTTATCTGTTGTTGCTCATAAAATTATTTATAGCAATCCAATATTATTTTTGGATCAATCATCTTGAACGTATTTGGATAATAAAATCAAGCCATGAACAAATCCGTTTCAAATATTTGACAATAGAAACCTGTGAAACAAAAACAAACCTAAATTAATAACCTAAAAATTGTGAATAAAACGAAATCTAGAACAATAAAATAAAAAATGAATTTAAACTAACTATAAGTTCTAAATAAACATTGTTTACAATTTCCTTTCAAATATGATCTTAAAATTCTAGAAGCTTCAAGTTAATGGAGAAGAGAAAAATATTAATTTTGGTTTTTTTACAAAATCAAACAAATCATAGATAATTCTTTTTT
>JZKD02S1915111.1:52564-62987 GCA_000966675.3 Picea glauca
GATTAGTCCAAAATAGGTATATCTACTAAAGAGACAAATTCATGTGAGATTGAACATGAATTAGAAAGAAACAGGCCAAGCAAATTATATTAATGAGGACAAAACATTGCTTACAACCAAAGATGAATTGCAACAGTTTTGCCAAGTCCTCCTTGTCTAACCCTTGCTCAAAATATCCACGATCTGAATGATGATAGCTTCATTGATTGCTCCCTATGAGATCATATGTCTCTTACCTCCAAAATATCTCTACTCCAACACCACTTATAAGATCATAAGTTTGGTGTGATTCTCTCTTTTCTTGTCCTCTTTCACCATGAGAAAGCTTGCTTATATAGCCTTGGAGAGGCTTTAACCACTTGACATATCCTTGGGGAAGTAGAGGATTTGCCTCCTTCAATTGAGTATCTTCCCTAAGATCATGGCTAGACTAGGAATTCGAATCCAACTTCCTTCCAAGAATGAAAGGATCCTTCCCCCATTCATCTCAACAACTTAACCACCGCCCAGAATAGGTAGCGCTCCCTCAAAAGGGACATCAGAGCACTGTAGAACTCCCCAGTAGGCTTAAGGGGGGTGCCAGCACTCCTAAATACACCATCACTCCCTCAAAAGGGCCAAAGGAGATTTATAATGCTCCCAGATAGTGTAAGGGGGAGTGCTAGCACTCCCAGAAGAGGTATAGGGGAGCGCTCTCCTCCAAAAACTCATTTTTTGAGGTGCTTTCAGATGGTAAAAGGTTTGTAAGCCTACTGACTCATTTATCCTCTTCCAAATCAAGTGTTTGAGGTGTTTCAAATGTCCTTCTCATGTCGTTATAGGCACGACATAGGCATGATGGCAGCATGCTTTCTTTAACACTTGCGACACTTGTGAGCAAAAAGCGACACTTGCGACACTTATAATGATGTCACTTGCGACACTATCGAAGTGAGTAATTTAGATGTGTAACAGTAAGGATCCATTTTTGTTGGATTGATGATGGTGGATGAATTTATCTAATGAAATCCAAACCCCACTGTTGAAAAGTAGTTTCAATTGATATCAGTTTCAAGGGTAAAGGCAACAATTTCCTTTTTCCTTCAAAAATTTGACAGTTA
This sequence comes from Picea glauca, assembly GCA_000966675.3. Taxonomy (NCBI): domain Eukaryota; kingdom Viridiplantae; phylum Streptophyta; class Pinopsida; order Pinales; family Pinaceae; genus Picea; species Picea glauca. The sequence continues at coordinate 53,665 of JZKD02S1915111.1, forward strand.
TGACATGATGTAACTTTCTTATGAACATATACAGATAAGGTTGGCCCGTAAAAACTAGCTCTTATGATTTTGTTGGCAGTAGTATTCCAGTTCAAGTGTCCACCACAATATCCTTCATGAAATTCCTGCATAAGTTTATCTGCCTCATCTTTCAGTAAACAATTTAGTAAAATTCCACTAGCATCCTTCCAATATAAATTTCCATCTAAAATACAAAATTTCATAGCTTTGAGTTTAAGAAACCTAGATTTAGTCTTGGTCAAACTGGGAGGAGCTTGTAAATGATGTAATACAAAAATTAGGTTTGCGTACCAGTGAGAGGTTGCAAAAGCCTATGTTACTTATGGAGTCACCTACTCTTCTTGTTCATCTAGTGAAGCTAGAAAATTTATATCCAAAGCATGAAAATTAGATTCAACCATTAATTTAGCTAATCCCTAACCTTTAATGAGTTTGGTAGGTTTGATTTCAATATCATATTCAAGGATAGTAGCAATCCATTTACCTCTTTTCCCATCAGGATTATTTTAGTTCAAAATGTCTTTCACCACAGAGTTTGGAACATAAGCAATTATATGTGAATGAATAATGTAGACTCTAAAATATTTGATTGCTTTTACCAAAGTGAATGCTTGCTTTTCTATGATATTGTATTTCAATACAACATATCTTAAGGCTTTAATAAATAAAGAAATAGGTAGTTCATGGCCTTCATTATTTTTCTACAAGAGTATTGCTACAATGGTATGTTTGGAGGAAAATGAGAAAATGAGGAAATATTTTGTGAAATCGGGGCTAATCAAAAGAAGAGATCGTGTTAAGGATTATTTTACTTGATCAAATGAATTTTTTTTCTTTGTAGTCCATTTTATTTTTGTGTCTTTCTTCAACATGTTTGTTATATTTCTTAGAAATTATGCCAGATTAGGGATAAATATCCTTAGAAAATTTATTTTTCCAATGAAAGATTGAAGTTCTTTTATATTCCTAGTATGATCTATATTTAGAATAGCTTCAATTCTGCTGGGATCAATTTTGATTCCATCCTTTGAGATGATATGTCGTAGCAGTTTTCCTTCTTCTAAGACAAATAATTTTTTCTTTGGGTTGAGGAAAATTCCAAATTTCCTGCATTTTTCAAAGACTCTTTTCAGGTGGATCAAATGTTCTTCATCTGTTTTTGAAAAAAAAGTGACATCATCAAGGTATATAACTATGAACCTGCCTAGTTCATCCACAAAAGAAATATCCATTTCTCTTTGAAATGTAGCTCCAACATTCATTAAGCCAAAAGGAATTTTCACATACATGAAAGTACCCCAAGGTGTAGTAAATGTTGTTTTTTCTTGGTCTTTAGTTTGGACTAAAACTTGATTGTAACTAGAAAAACCATTTAAGAGAGAAATTCTACTAGACCCAACCACCTTCTACAAAATATTATCCATTTTAGGCAAAGGGTAGTTATCTTTGAGAGAGACTCTATTAAGATTTCTGAAATCAATGCAAAGTCTAATTTCTCCACTATTTTTTCTAGTTGGAACTAAATTTGATACCCATTTAGAAAATATTAATGGGACAATGATCTTAGCATCATACATATTATTGACCTCTTTTTCAATCAGAGGCATCAACCTCGGGATAATTTTCATAAGTTTCTGTTTAAAATGTTTTTGGTCTTCTTTTATAGGAATTTTATGATGTATAATGCTGGTGTCATAAGATTTCAAAACTTCATAACTCCATGCAAATACGTCTATGAATTATTTGAACAAGTTTATGTACTTCTGCTTTTGAGCAAGGGGTAAAGATTTAGATAGTTTAATCATTTTTATCTCTTGTTCAGTTCCTATGTTGTAGTCTTCAACTTTAGCTCCAGTAGGTTCAATTTTAGGCTTTTTGGCTACATCATTAAAATCAAACAACTCCTCTAAGGGGACTAACCCCCAAGAAAAAACATTATCATTCAATTGCAATATTTCAATTTCTTCTTGTTTTTGATTTATTTCTTTTGATTCTATCTCATCCACACTTTCTCCTTCATCATCAAAATCTACATCTATATTGGCACACTCAAATTCATTCTTTGATGTAAAAAATTTCAATTTTTTCATCACTTCCAAAGACTTTCCAATATCTGATGTTATCTGGGACAACTAGTATGTTCTTTACTTCAACTGTGTATTGGTGACTAGGACGAAAGGGTATTTTGTAGGTACTTGCTGAGGTAGCCAAACCATCATCTAAAATTTTCTGGTTTATGGGAATGGTTGATAAGTCATACTCAATAAAGCATTCTAGAAAATCTAGGACAACATTCCTCTAAGATCTCAATATTGGTTGTTTAGAAGAGTTTTCACCTTTGATTTGTTTAATTATTAGTTCAGAGCCACCATGAATTGGAATTATTTTGGCACCAAGCTTCTTTAAAAGTTTTAACCCTAGGATTAAGGATTCATATTCAGCTATAGTTTTGGTACATTTGAAGTTTAGATTATAGGAATGTCCTTCTGAGTGGTTGGTTTTTCAATTTGAGACCCATACACTTTCCCTTGACCCTCCCTTACTAATAACCCCATAAAAATCTAAGCTCCACAAAGGTTGATTTTGTTTATCAGGTTCCACCATAACTGTTTTGTCTTCTTCAAGAACTGTTTGGTCTTTGTTATCGCACAATTTGTAGATGCAAGAAAGGATAAAGAATAATAGGTCAAACTGGCGAAATAGGAACCTTCCCCACCCAATGTCACCACAATGGGGAGGCTCTTTCTATTTAGGGAGGATAGGCCCAGGGGAGACATCCCTGCTAACCTGGGGTTTCGAAAGGGCAAAGGATAATAGTACAAAGACAAATTTCCCCCTCACAGATTACCGTCAATTAGATAGTCCCGGCCAAATAGCCAATAATAGAGTATAACCAAAGAAAAGAAAAGAACCAGCTTGAGACAACACAACAAGGAGACTAATACGTGCAATCTTGGTTTGTACTTCATAAATCAATGACTGTCTGATATTCAATATAAGCAGTTGAAAAAAGTAAATATTGACGAAGTCAATGTTTGCAAAATGGCAATGATAAATATGTCACTTGTCAATAAATACATGAATGATATGGCATCCAATGTAACAAATCAACACTCAATCCAATAAATGCTCTTAACTACCATTCAATTGCTTATAAAATGAAACGTTGTTTCATCAAGATGAAATAACCAAGGGTGATGTCAACATTCTAGGGTTAGTAGGTTAGGGTTAGTGTAGTTAGGGTTCTGGTTTAAAAGAAGTTTGAGAGTGTTTGGATTTGATTTCACTTCAACGCTGGAGTTTGGAGATCAGTGCCTTAGGGTTAAATGGAGTCAGAAAGTGAAGGATGCACAATTTGAAGGGGACGAGATTCTAAAGGGCTAGAGGGAAAGGTTTTAAGGTGTTGCTAAAGCAGGGCCTCAAAGACGGAACCCTAGGGGAGAGAGGCTCACTCTGGTGTTGCAAAAGCAAGGTCTTGTGCTCTCTCCTCCTTTTTGAAAAATGGCTAGCTTAGATAAAGCAAAAAAACAAGACGAGAGAGCTTAAAGAGGGAAAGTGTTGCTGCGACAAGGCTCTTTCTTCAAACCCTAAGGGAAAAAATGACCCTAGGTGTAGATAACCTAGGCCTAGGATGTCTCCCTTTCTTGGATTTCTAAAGGTACGACTATCATAGGGGAGAGAGAAGCAAGGAGTGTAGATATGACTAGGCTCTCTTCTTCTCTTTCAATGGCTAAAGGTTTCTCTATCAGGGGACATGAGACAAAGACCTACTTGTGTGTTTGTCCCCTAGGGTTTTGATTCAACAACATTTATAAGAAATATGCAAGAAATTTAAACTACAACCATTAAATAAGAAGTTTTGCAGAAAAAACACTTAGAATTCATGAAGAAATAACCGCGCAAACCCTAGTTGTAACACCTTCCTTCAAGAGAAACACCATAAATGCCAAAAATATCTTCCTTCAACAAGTGTGCATCACTTAGTTCAGCCAAAAACCCCAATAGGGTGCTAAAAATAAGACCTCACTATGAGTGAGTGATAATTGATGATAAAAATGAGAGTCAAAATCCTCAATATATAGTGTATCAATGACCTAATTTTACTTTTTAGGTCCAAAAAGGCCGACAAGGCCATAATGTCAAAATCATATTGTTTTTACATTAAATGCTAAGTAAAATTCCCTAATAAAGTAAAAGTGAGAGTAAAATCCCCTTCAAGGGAGGCGCTATCCCTTTCTAGGGCAATGGAGACACCAAGGAGCAAAACGTTAGACCCCCAGGGGCCTCTCCAAAATGCCACACGTGCCACTGCTACCCAGTCTGCCTCTAAAAGCATCCATGAAGCTAGATGATGTCATGGTGAATATGGAGACATCCCAAGACTTCCAATGCTGGCGTCCCGCTGAAAATGGTTCATTACCCCCAGGTCTAGTCCTACCAGAGTGCCTCTGATGGAACATCCTCTTCCTCTTCGGTGCAAAATCCCTGATCCATATCCATCCTGTCTCTACCCCCTGATGGGATCTTAGCATCCATTTGGTGGGATCTTCAGCCCCATGGAGGTCCGAACTGGTCATCTCCCCATGTGTACCAGTCCAAATGGTACCTGTCCGTCGGGCATGGTCCTGCACATCAAAAGATACGCCCTACATGGGCTCATCAGTCACCAGGATCATAACAATGTTAATCACATCTCATTATCAATATTATTAAACATATGCATAAAAACCCGAATACATCAGTCAATAGCTCAAAGACATTACAAAAACCTGCAATACAAGATTGGAGAAAAAGACAAGATGACCTATTGGGCTCATATCCACAAGAAAAGGAAATTTTCCAGGAGGATTTCCTCCAAGCCATGTAAGTGAGGTGATGTGGCTAGGGGATGTCTAGACATGTGGGTGCAGTGAGGGCCAATGATGCATAATGTTATCTGTGGGTGCCTTTGTAGAAGGTGAGTTGTACCTGTCATGGATGCATTTTTTTCCAAGCCCGTTCTTGCCTTTATTCTTTTTCTTGCTTTATTCTTTTATTTGTTTCTTCTTCTTCTTTTTTATTTTTTTATTCAAGGGCTAACCAGAGGACATGGCCTTGGCATGGTGACCAGAGCTGACAATGTTACCCATAAGTACTTTCACAGAGATGAGAAGGTTGGCTAGTGATGAGACCCCCTTTCCCTTGGCCATGCAACCAAAGTTCACTGCCCTGGCATGGTAACCAGATGGTGGCAATGTCATACTGCTAGGTACCCATGAACCTAATAAGCTGGCTCGTGATGAGACCCCCTATCCTCTGACTAGGTCTTGTTTGTTATTTTCTGGGTCCCTCTTGTTTCTTGCTGAGAGGCCTTTTATTGCCTTATCGGGGATCCCTGGGTGAAGCATCTCGATAGGTTTCATTTTTAGTCTTTTGTCTTTTACCAGCTGCTTTTACCTTCTGGGCCTTTAGCCCCTTCTTCCCATGAGATAAGGTGCAATCCTATAGATAGGTCAACCCAATGCTCGAACAAGGGGAATGGGATAAATGAGTGGGAGATAAGATGAAACAGTGGTGCTATGATGGGAGTGGATGATGGCTTTTCAGAAATTCCCCCAGTGGCAAACTAGGACCTATGGGCACAGGCTTGCTAGGGCACCCTATCAATCTCCCCAAGCATGGTCAAGTGGGATAATTTAAGATCCAAGTAGTTGTTAGAGATAAAAGGAATCAGATGCATATATTTAAAAGTTTCAATGATCAAAAGTGACACATACCATGATACCTGGACCAATTACCTCATGGAGCAAGAACCTCTTCTGATACAAGGACAAGCCGATGGTGATGGATGTTGTTGCTGTTGACAAGATAAATCTGATGGAAGAAGAAAAGGATAGGCCCTCTAGGGCCATGCTTAGGTCAATCCTTCTCTCGTTACTCCATGTCTAGGACCTGTGGGCCTCGAGACATCATCTCCTAGTTATCCCTAAAAAACATGGATAACAATCTTCTTCAATGTTATAAACATCATTTTATAAATTGGCAATTTGTTTTCCTATGTCTCCATCGTTGTACAAAATAAAAGAATCAAGGTATGAATGAACAAAATATAAGGGATAATTGTGTGTTTTATCCTGACTACTGACCATGTATTTCATCAGTGTTTCCCTATATAATCTCCTCTGTTGACCAAAAAATGGAATGGTAGCATAAGACATGTCCAGTTGAAGTGTTCCTTCTAACTTAGCTCCACATGAGAAAGACAATAAAATGCCATATTTAGGAGGTATATCAACAACAACTATGTCCATTACCAAGCTCGTCGCTGGTATTTGCGCTAAAGTAACACACACATCTTTTATGAGACCTATGCATTTTACTTTGATTGAATCAAAAGAATACTAATATGTGTATGGTATAGTGATATTAAGTCCTAATTTTTCCATAACAGCCTTAGGCATAAGGTTGTGGGAAGCACCAGAGTCAATCATTGCATTGTGCAGATTTTTGTCATGAATGTTTAAATTGATGTAGAATGGGGGTACAATTCCATTTTCTGGTTTTCCATCGACTTCAGGCCCAAATAATAGTTTTTTTTTATCATCAACAACATTTGTTGTTCCTGTACCTTTCTCTATGTTCAGATCTTTTATCAGTTGTGATCTATATGCATTTCTATTCATGAGCTCCATTAGAGGAATGTATATCTTGAGTTTTGCTAATTCATTTTCTATGTTGAATGATGCTTGAGTTTTATTTGGGTTAGTAACATCTTGTTTCTCACCAATGTCCTTTTGTGAAATATCTTTGGGCTGGTTGGTAGAGGGAATATCAGTTTGAGGAATATATGTTTTTTTGGTTGGAACTTCTGTGTTCTTTTTAGGAGGAATGTCAGGAATTTTCTTAGTAGATGTGTCAACTATCTTTTTAGTGGAATTATCAGGAGTTTTCTTGGTAGGATTATCAATTGATTTCTTACTCAGATTATACTACCTATGGACCTCCATAATCAAGTTTTCAAAACCTTGTTTATAATCTTCTAATTCCTCATGATCAATTTCAGTTTGTGAAAGCAGGAAAAGATCACGTTCTTCTTGAGTGAGAAATACAGAATCATTATCATTTATTCCCATAAATTTATCTGAGCATCATCAAGGTATTCAACTATTCCTCCCCCTTCATCAACGTAATTTTCTTGAAATGGAGGCCTAATCTGTTGATCTGGACCTCTTTGTTCTCTTTTTTCTCTTTGTCCTATTTGGGGTTGGTTTCTCCTGAAATTAGGATTCTTGATTTGGGGGCTAGGTTGATTTTATCTAGGAGGAGTCCTATCAGTAATGTCTAACCTGTCCATCATCCTTTCCATGGTTCTAACTAAATAGTCTATTTTAGCATCAACAAAAGAGGTATATGGTTCTTCTTTTATAGTTACTCTCCTCTATGTTCTCTATCTATCCCTCGTAGCTAACAGATTGTCCTCTACACTCACAACATCTCTCTGCATCTCTTCCAAGGTTGTAGGGTTTCTTTCTCTCAATTTATAAGACATGTCATCATCAAAACCATAAGGGAATTTAATCAAAGCTAAACCTTGAGGGGGTTTAATGTTCGTTGGAATTGCATTGTAAATATTGTTAAATATAGTGCAATAATCCTGCACACTTTCCCGAGGGGCTAATTTAATACTTTCATATTCAGATAAAATCTGGAGTGGATTTTTCTTAACTTCCCATCTATTGAGGAATGATTGATGAAAAATGGTAATGTCATTGAGACTAGTAGTTGGTAAGGCTTTGAACCATTTCCTGACTTCTCCATTTAAGCTTTGGGCAAACAATCTCATTTTGACATCTTCCTCATCTACATATTGCAAGTAAAAAAATTCATTCATCTTATCAACATGTTGTTGTGCAGTCATAGTTCCAGTGCCATCAAACAGAGGAATCCTAGTTTGATAGTATTGGGGCATATTATGTAAAGGAGCAGCCAAAATGAGGGGAGCATATCTTGCTGCCATTATTGGTATATGAGGATGGATAACATATGAAGTTGTGGAAGGCGTAGATGCAGGAAATCCTATAATAGGCTGGATCACTATCTGTGAAGTTATTGGAAAGTAGTGGAAAATATGGAAGAAGCAGGATTGGTAGATGTAGGGTGAATCAATTGAGAATTAATAGAGGACGCAGAAATGGTCAGGGTAGAAATTTCAACAGATTGTTGAATATATGCTTCATGTAAAGATTGATCGAAGTCTGATGCTAGATCTTGTAACTTTTCAAAATTTTGGAGGATTTGTTGATTAAGATAGGATTAAAGAGATTGTCTTTCAGGTGTATGGGGTTGGAGAATAGCTTGATCTAATATTGTTTCATCCACAAAACTCTCATATTTGGTTCTGAATAGACCATGCTCAAATGGTAGATCAAACTGAATATCCTGGATTGTGACAGATTTATTTGGGAGAGAGGTTTCCCTAGGAGGGGGACTACTGCTCCCTTGAATTTTTTCTAAACTTCTTTTCCTAATCAATTTTTCAGGGTCATCTACAACTTTTACAGGTTCTGGATCAGGATGAGATCTGGTGTGAATTCTTTTTGGAGCCACAACTAAAACTTAAAAAAAAACATACTTAATTATTTACAAGGTTTACAACCTCTAAACATTTATTTATAAATATTTGAATATTTGATTTTCCAGAAATAAAGTTTTCTTACTAGGGAAAATAATCTGTAGAAGTTGAAAATTTGTTCTTCCCCAGTATGGTTGCCACTATGTTATCACTCTGTAATTTCTAGAAGTTGTAGAATAAAGAACAAAGGTAACCACAAAACCACTTTGGAAGCTGGGATCTATCCCTGCCAGCTTCAGAGAGGGATCTCTCTGTAAGATTTAGATTTGTTTAGATTTAAATATTTGGCTAGTTATGATAGTTCAAGGTTTGTTTGTTTGTTTTGAAATGTTTGGCTGGTTAAACGCATAAATAACCATTGGGCTATGGGTTCTGTCTCTTAAAATAAGGATTTGTTTCATCTTTTTATAAAGTTTCTTCATAGGGAAATATAGTCAAACTGTTTGGATATGGTAAATTTAGATGAGGTGAATAGGAATAAATGAAAGGAATTCCATCAAGTAAAAGAGTATTCAAGAATTCATCTTACTTAATTTCAGTTGAAAACATAGAAATCATTCAAAGATAGAAACATAGTATATTGAAATAAATTATGTTCATCAACCTTCTTTTGAATAATTAGGATTGGAAACACATAAAATGATAACAAAGAAAATAAAACATAAACGAAGGTAGATGTACTTCACCAACA